>FXLY01000002.1:639934-883370 GCA_900180425.1 Maudiozyma saulgeensis
CAACAGAAAACTAACTTATCTGGAGGTATGGTTCGAACTACGGAAATTACTACCTAACATTATATTTTACTCGGTGACACCACACAAAACACCAGAACAACTGAATATTTAAGACAGAAACCCTAATACTACAATTATTACATTTTCACTAGGGAACGAACAATATTCCAAAAGACTAACGAGCTCATGACAATATTATTACTCTCCAGCTTGATATTACTGATACTACAATTGAAACATCGGAATACATTCTAGATAATACTTTTAATATGGATATCGTAGGGACAGATAAACTGACTTATCATAAAGGGACATACTCCTTATAATAAACTCATTAGGCAACACCTACTACTGAGAGATGGATATTCTTCGAAATTACAAACATATTGGACTTTAAGATTGATTAGAACAGGATCGACTCTGTGATAGTGTTACTAATTATATTCCACACTTATTGGTGAGATAAGAATTAACTAGCTGGAACGGAATCGACTATCTCCAGATATCAAGGTTACTCACAATTCGGGAATAATACCACAACTGAACAACATCATAACTAAACACATTGAACCGTATCATCTGTCATCGAAACCGATAATTATATTAAATATTAAGAACACTTATTATTATGGAACAATCAATATCCCAAAGGATTGTCGAACTATGAATAATACAAACGGTAACACCACGATCTGGTTTAAACATATCTGCAACAGACTACCTCATATTATACCCATCAATAATTTCCACCTTTGACATTTCAATAAGATTCATACTGCAAAGATATAATTCTCCTTAATTACAGGGCACATCTACTAACTGGCTGTAACATAATATTAATACTACCACGTAACTGGCAATGCACAATGGCTATTTGACATTAGAATCAACAATTTAATATTCTATGATCAACAGATAATAAAATACATACTATTTGACATAGTTTCAGAGACACTCCTTTCCTAACCAGTTGAGCTTCCGTTTGGATATTATATTGTCAAAAAGAAAATTTTGATATAACCCTGGGCCAAAATCTTGGCATAATTGACATTACCCCTAATTTAATAAATCAATCCACATTCGTCCGAGATATAAATATTATAACGTCATGAAATAGCATTCACTCTGTCTTATCCGACCTCTATACCAAATAACTGATGTGGCAATTTGCACTTTCTAACCACCATATACATGCGAGAGCATCATTAGATAAACAAATAACATAAACAGCTGTCACATGCTATCTCACACTATAACATCATACATAAATTGCATGCCTTCAAAAACGCAATCAAACACTCCTCCTTTCTAAATATAATATTACAAACTGTTAACTCTTGCTCAGTTTCTCTCATCCACTTCTCAGGTTTAGAGTTCCTGGCTTTTCACTGAAAAGCAAGTTAGTCAAATGAAAATGAAACCACACTACTAACTTAAGATATAGAGAAGATGGGAATAAAAACATAAAAGAGAGCGCCAGGAATTACACCCTACTATTATATCTTCATGAAAGAACTCTCTGTTTCATATTCTGGAGAAATGAATATATGATGTTCGTTATTGGCTAAATTTATACCTGGTAAAACAGGGATAGCATAAGGGAGGGAAATATAAAGATGAACGAAAGGTGTAATACATAAAATAACTGTTAATTTTCAATCGAATGAGCTCATTTGGAAATATATATCCTAAGAACTGATCGATTTCATCTTTTAGCTAAATTCATAATACACAACATTGACTTCGAACATGCACCTAGATAAACCAAACATTCACGATTGTGTACAACTTTACCACTTTGGACACCTCGAAACCTCCGGATATCTCTTCTCACAATTTCCATATTTTCGACTACACTGCTGAGAACAACAGTAACACATACCTAGAGAAACACACTTCATCTAAAAGTATCCCAAGTACGTATTAAATCATGTATGATCTATGGTTTTCTTGCAATCTGGTTTCCCAAACTGAACTACTGACTCTCCATATTTCCCATACTAAATTCACATCGACAAATCTTAAAACCAACACAACAGAGAAGATAACCGTGTTACTGTCCCATCTTTCTAAAACCCAATGCAGTGACGCATTGAATCATTTGATTGTATACTCCAGTCTCTGTCAGTGCCATTTTGGGTATTACTGTAGAGAATCTGAGTTAGAGTTTTTACTCTCAGTTGATTCTTTAATATTTTGTTTGTTAGTTAAATGTAATTCGGACATTTTTTTGATATGATAATTGATCGGTTATTTTAAATTATATAATCTTCAAATTACTTAATCATAAATATTTCTTATTTTACAATAACGGCTTTATATATACCATTAGTTTTTCTTAAACAACTCACCTGCATATATTGCTGGTTTGTTTTTATTTTTTATGTTTTGTGCTGGTTTAAATATTTTTGCTGGTCTCTTTACAATATTGCTAATTATTTCTTTACAATATTTTTGGACTAAGTGTCACAGTAAGTTACCCTTAGTTTCTGACAATTACATATTTTCACATTACATTTGAAAAATAGGCCATTTGCCATTTCAAAAACTACACCACCATATACACTCTAACTTAATACAACAGCCAATGATGTATGAATGCTTATTTAAATAAAATATACCATCTCTCTGTCTAAACCCAAACCTGCTTATCGTGACAATAAATGTTTTTGCTGTGAAAAACATATTTTACATAGTTAAGGACCAAACCCGCTTGTCGCGACAGTGCTGGAGGAAAAAGGTATAATAAAGGATTAGTGGGGGGACAGGGACTGCATACTAAAGAGGAATGAAGGGCGACACAGCGACCAGCTATGTTAACAGTATTTTGTGAACATCATGACTAGCCACACCTGCAATTACTTTTTCAAACTGGTCCATGTTGCTCGAGTGGGAGTGATTGCTGGTAGCAGAGGCTCCATAATTCCTGAACCCAGCTGGCAATGCTGCACACTTCACACTCCGTCACAGCCAATTGTCGTCTTACCATGTTCTGAACATCTAGAAACCCAATGTTGTATAAAACGGGAATCACAGCACCCACTTCTTGTATGTTACATAACTCAAGTAAGACCAACCTTTATAGTGGTGCCACGGCTAGAGCTGCCGTAACGCAACCAAAACGCGCCATCGGCACTCCCTCAACTCCCAACCTACATTTCTACTGCGCCAATAATAATATACAACGTCTTGGTAGCCTCTTAAGTACTACTTGTTTTTCTTAACTTTGTGTACCCCTCCATCCTTTAATTGCGGACATAACCATGCCCGAAATGCAATTCGACGAGGGAAAACGCCGAATTTGTTATTATCAAACACTAAAAACTCCCTCTGACAGAAGTGCAAAGTAGGTAGTCATGCACGAACTCACCGTCGAGTGAAAAAAAAGCACTCGTCAAATGCTTTAATCTGGATATGTCAGACCACTGCACGGTCCAACGTATCCAGGAGTCATTCATTTTTTCTCAAGTATTATTCAGATTTATAAAGAACCAGTCTATTAAATTGCTCGGAGTTATATTTGGGACCATATTTACCGTTCTCAACTATGTCCGCAATATAGAACATAATGATATAGTACACTAACGTTATGAGTATCTCATCCAATTTTATTACTTCGTTCCTTATGTACTCATTTAGCTATTGTTAAGTTGTGGTGTGCCAACTAGATTTATGGATACTTGATACTCGTTGTGATATATTACTATGTAACATGTATTCACTAATATAAAACTTTATTTGACTGTAATATTTTTTTATCCACATATACACTAATCTTGCCTACATACAAACACGTTCTGTAACGAAAAAATAAGACCACAGTTTCAGCTTAGACGTCCACGAATAACTGTTAGCAATTGAATATAGTTGGTTTGAAAACTATACCTCAAATGTTGATCGATTTCATCATTTTTGGTCAGAAACGTAACTCAGCGTTTCGATTCTGGATTTATAAGTGGCAGAATTTCATAGTGAAAGAAAACCTTAAGGATACAACTAGTATATCTAAACTGATTCCTACCTGTCACTTTGCAATATTTTGAGGTATTTTACCAAATTGTTAGAAAATTACTTAATAAGAGCGGATGGTCAGCCAATTGGGTTATCTCTATTGCTTAACAACAGTTCTACAATATCCAATTTTAAGTCACACTCATAAAAGTTTTTGTCCTACCTATAGCTACATTTCTGTATACAACTCTCAGTTAGTCAAGTGTTTGCCACTTTTGATATTCAAGTATGCATAACATAATAAAATACCAATTAAATAATAAATAATATTTATATATAATTTATATGATGTACTCTATCAAATTGCTCACTACATTTTACACTCTTCCAAGCATGTAAATAGTTACGTGCTACAAATATTGGCCTTGTAAAAAAAGTACAACATTTACACTTTGTTTTTCCTATTTGAAGTCCATCCCTGAAGAAAATATCTTGTATTTATTTCTAGCATGCGTAACCACAGCCAATATTTCGTATCTACTAACAGCAAGAGATTGTTTATATGTAATGAGTCGGCAAGAAGAGCAAATACAATTAAATTACCTTGGAATTGTTACGAAAATATATCTATGGTCGCTTTTAATCTTGGCTAATATCCGAGGGAGAAAATTCTTAATTAGGAGGTGTGGTAGTGTTGATAACGCGTTGGGTTTTAAAAGAGAAGCTTCTGAAGCCTCAAAACCTCCCTGTCGTAAAATTTGGATTGTACTATACTGGATGGGTCCATTATTTAATGCTTTAATTACTGTATTTTTCATGCACATCTTAGACTCCGAAAAGCAAATTGTTCGATTATTTATACAATTGATTCAAAGCACATACAGCTATATAATTGTTATTGTATATGCTGTATTAAATTCTGATACTCTGAATGAATGAACTACAAAATTTGATGCTTTCATAGATAATATTTTCCGGCTCATCAAAAGCTACTCCGAATTGTAAATATTATTTGCTTTATTTACATTTTTTTTTTATTCCCATCTTTATTACATAATTCAAAAGGTCCATTAATCGACATTAAGCCTATAATGTTCAGTCTTAATATTGAAACTCAAGATAGACTTAAGTGGTGCTAACTTATGTCGATGAAAAGAAATACTAAAGAAAAAAAGTACTGTATGATCATGTCTCTTTAACAATTAAAATGGCATACACATGTGAAAGTGTAACTAAAGTATATACGCCTCTAATGATCTATGGATAGAAGAACTCATCTAGCCTTCAATCATATGTAATTCATATATATATATATGTAATTGAGCAATTTAGAGAAGACAGGGGATTCAGATATAGAATAAATAATTTTATAAAAATTAATTAAATATCTTTGTTCATTCAACTTTGTTTTCAATTTCAAAGCAAAGTGATATTTTCAATCTGTCACTGTCTATTAAGTGTTATGTTGAATATTTTGATACAAACTCAAAGCAGAGGAGCTATTTATTCAAACCAGCTTCTAAATTAGTTTATACCACCATGTCAAGGAAACAGTTCAGAACCATTCTCGGGTGATCAAGATTTCGAATTTCAACTTACTATCAGAAAAAATCATCAGATATCTTAACCAAACTGTCGAAAATTTTATTATTTTATTAACAACATTATATAAGTTGATATTTTTTATATCTTGCGGTTCTTAAACTTCCAGTCTTTTTGAATAAATTTAATTTCTGCCATTCTTAAATATGAAAACTGATCATTTATTTTACATTATATAATATACAACATATAAAAACTTCAGTATTTTCTGTTTCTCAATCAGTTTATTAGACTTTGAGGACCGAACCGAGAATTTGATAATCTAAAAATTGGGAGCCACTTCATTTTTTAGTGGTATAAGAATAGATTCCTTTTTGTTCTTTGATGGTCGTTCAAAGTGGAACCTTAACAATGGTGGTGAGGTCTTTCATGTGTCCATCCACCATGTCTGGTATGAACCCACGGTTTACGGCAAGGGCACTTTTGTGGTCTTGATGTGGTAGTCTTACATGGGTGAGAAGAGGTGGTAGAGGATGAATCACAAGGAGTTAATGTCTTAGTAGAATGTGAAACTGATTCGGGGTCGGAAGACACAATAACGGAGGCCAAAGTCGTGCTACTTTCAGGTAACTCGGAGGTTGAGGTTTGCGCAGGAGTCTTATCACAAACAACGTCAGTGTAATATTTGACATAACCATCAAAGGTATCGTGTACAGTACCGGAAGGGTCAGTGAAGTTGATTGTTTGAATACCAACTGAGTCCTTGTTGAAATAAACAATCTTCAGAGGGTATGAAACACCTGATTGGAGGTAAACATTTTGTTCGTGTACAGTAGGGTTATTGTAGATTTGATAACTCTCGACCACTGTACTATTAATATCAGTATTGTTACAACAATAAGAGGAACTATCTCCCATAATTTCGATCCTAGTTGCATCGTCTGTTTGGCCAATGGTAAAGATGTGGTCACCCGTTTCGATTGGGGTAAACCAACCGCTATATTCAACAGTGAAATTAGAAGTGGTGATATTTAAGCCATTAATTTCACCCCATGTTGGTCCATTTTGATTAATGTTGAAAAAATGGAAGAAATTAACATCTGTAACCCCAGTCAAAGTCGTAATGTAGCGATCGTCTCTGTCGTAGCCAAAGGTTACATAATCTTTGTCACTATATTCTCTAGCATAATCTGGGTAGACGTACTTGAAGAATCTGGCTTGCAAACCATCTATAGATGAACCTAGGGTTGCGAAACAGGTATCGGTTTCCGAACCCGCAGTTGCGACTTTACCAAAGAGAGCAACCACGGAAGTAATAAGAGGGTATTTAAACTGCATTTTCATATTGTTGTACTAATTTGAGTGATGTTATATTTTTATTGTTTGTTGAGAGAAGCATGGAACAGGAAGAAGATAATTGCCCAAAAACCATCTGTTTATATATGTTTACTAACTGGCTTCCAGTCCATGGTGAAGACGATATTCTGGTTGGAGTTTCACTTATTAAAAGAATACGCTCCCTACTTTTCATGACGGTTAACTTTATGTCGCAAAAATAGGCCTCTGTTACTCGAAGGCCTAGATCTCAAATATTTTAAATATTGACAAATATATCGGTTAATAAAATTTTTACAAAGACGCCTCCTGAGAAACGTTTTCTCCTTCTCTCTTGAGTAAAAGAAGATTGCTATGATAACACGGTAGCTAAATCAATTGCCTGTGACCCACTTTGAAGTTAACTTGGTTCCTTTGAATTACACTGTAAGCGGGCAGATCTTGTAAATCTCACGTCACTCAACCAAGAATTTGGATCGACAAAACATCTTCGCGCATAGTAACAGCGCACCTTATTAGAAAAAGTTTACAAAACAGTCAGATTAGAAAATAAAGTTTGATTGTGGTAGAAGGAGAAAATTTCCAAAACGGGCTAGAAATGTCTTTTTTTGGTACTTCTCGAAAAAAGGAGAAATGTTCTGCAACGCCAATACTAGCTATCGTCATGCAAACACTATAAAAAGAAAAGTGGGTCATCAACTTGGGTTACGCGTACCTGTTTGGTATTTCTTTTTTTATTTCCTGAAATAGCTCTCATTTTTTAAACACACTTTGGTAGGCTAAAATTATTTTTAGCAACCCAAAAGCAGAAATAATTACAAATTTTCCCTGATTTTGTGATGCGTTGGGTTATTAGTGAAAAAGATATATTGCTTAATACATATTTTATCTAACTTCCCTATTGAACTGTGAGAGAGGTAGCTTATATCTTCAAACTGTTTGCACTTAAGATATCTTTATACATTTATCAAGAAAATTTCAGATATGTGGTGTAAATACAATCAAAACAAACCTTATTAGGTATATAATGCTTCTTGGGTGATTCTTACTGAATAAATATTTCACCCCTGTTTCAGTAAGAATTAGGATATTTTAGGCAACAGTTTTCAAAACTTTAATTTGTAATCTTCCAACATGTCTTTATTGAAAACAATAGGATACATTCGTGGGACTAAACATATTAACTGGGTGTTTATTATTACCTACATCAGGAATAGTATCCAATACGTGCATAGAATATACCTGGACGTTATTAATACTTATATTAACGCTACTACATGCCTATTAGATTTCATGGTAAAATTATTGGTACTAGTAGAATTTCATTAATGCCCTCTGAAAAAACGTACTACCATATTTTATAACATCATTTGAAATTTAGCATGAGATGTTTTTCACCTTTTCACGTAAAAACAAATTTATTTAATGTGGAACTTCTAGGACTTTTTATTTGTTGGATATTAGTTGCTTCAAGACTACATCTGGGATATAATAAAACGAACGAAGCCATAAAATATCAGATGTTACTTGGAACAGATAAGAATGAAGAACTTCATTTGAAGAATGATCCAGATAATTTTTTAGGTAAATACCCATATAATAGTAGGACTAACCTTGATAAATCAATAACGTGATGCAAGGGTCATAAAATAAATTGTAGGTTAGCTATCTCACCTATTTATAATAGAGCTACAACTTTTCTTAAGATAGAGCGAAGATTTGCCATACAGTTAAATGATATTACCGACCAAAAAAAGGATAATGTGAATTCTGAAAGAATGACAAGCTAAGTTATTCAAAAATAGAGCCCATTATCCAGTAGAGAAGATAATGCACTACGATAAACAATAAGAACATTCAATTTTTTATAGCACCAGTTCATCTCTAGCATGTTTATTAAACAGAAAATGTTTCGAATCTTGTCCCGGATATGGAAATTGGGCAAGAAAATCGGATATAAAACTAATAAACACTTCATAAGATAAAGGGCTACTTAAGAGGCACGATACGAATATCCATTCTTTTTCAAAACTAGGACTGATATCATTAGTGTTTCTTCCGATTTGAATTAATTTCTAAGTAAATTAGAATTGCACCCCACAAAATGGCAAATTTGCAAAGAAATTTCTTCCAAGTTTGAGAAGTGTTTAATTAGTATGTTTCATTATAAGAATTTTCTTAAAAAATATGTTAACTGCCATAAGGTGTACTTTAGAATGATACATAGCAGGAAGTTCAGGGTTATAATGTTTTATTTCAAGGTACGATAATAGCACATGATTTATATATATATTGTACTTATAGAGTCAAGCAACATTTATTAATGCAAATTATTTGACACCAACTGTAAGGTCAACTATTCCACAATGGATCCTTTAGACACATATTGAAACAGTTCGTGAGTTGTTCATACAATTCGAGACTCAATTTGAGATACACGCGCTGTCAATAGCATACCTTTTTATTATACAGATAATTCTTCTTATTGTATTTTGGAAAGAATTATTTAATATACAGACTATGTATTTCAAACACCTGTGTTTATATATCACGAATTTAGCGGCGTAGTTGTTAACCTTCACATTCATTAACTTCTTATTCTAGTATCGTCGTATAAGCCTATTGAATTATAATAATTGTGCACAATATACCTTAGAATATTCAGCTCACTAATAAAAATAGTTGTGTAATAAGAGAAAAGGGGTGAATGCAAAAATTCATTTTTAATAGAATCCCAAGCATATTTTTTAGTTCTTACAAAACAAGGCTCCTTTTCTCATCATTAAAGCAATTTATTTTTATCCATTTTGCATGCTCCTAAAGATGATAAATATTTATTACAATTTAAACTCTTGGCTAACTCAATATGAGTTTTTCTTCCCCTCCCCTGACTTCAAAGACCAGCAAAGATTTACCTTTTCATGAGATATACTATGCTGGGTTTCTTTCCGCATCGAAAATGCGGGGCAGCCCAACTAATCCCGTTATAAATTTCATTTTTTTAAAAAAAACTTGATTCGTATGAGAATTCTGAGCGGAAAAATGAACTAGTCCAGCATAAACTAACGAAAAGGAAAGCAAAACAAAACAAAACAATAGGATTTACTTGAAAATCTAAGATCTGCATATATTATAACTTCCCACAGAAGATTCCATAACCAACCTATGTAATATTTACAATTATTGAGGAGACTAGAAAAAAAAGTTCTCTTGTTAGTAAGATTGCTCTCTTTGAGGAAGTAATATGAAATAAAACAAAAATGATATATAAAGCAGAATAAAATTCAATTTTTTCAACAAATTGGCAATGATGAAGATCAACTTCTTTTTGACGGTTATACCTTAACTATTCTGTGTTAAGTAAAACTTCAAACGATATTACGAAAAAAAATATAAAATAAGGAAAAAAGATGTGGTATTATAATAGTAAAATATATATCTTTCTAATTCTAGCTACTCAACTAGTGTCGTATTGTTATGCCCAAGAATGCTCCAATTTAAACCTTACCGTTCTTGATAAGCATGATGGGTTTTCGGGTTTTTTTTGGCAATACATATCTGAAGATGAGTGGCCCACCACGCACGATTATCTCCTACGTTATATGACACAAGCTAATGTGGATGAAATCGGCTATGTAAACTCCGTTTCTGATTTAAATTTTCAGATAGAGCCTCTCACTGATGGTTCGTCAGATACTGTTACCCTATTCAATAATGAGATAAACGCTTCTAATTTCACTTTATCTGTTACTGGTAATTTTATCCCAAAAATTACTGGGGATTATACCTTTAGTATAACTGCTGATGATGCAGCCATGATGATGATAGTATCGGATTTAAGCTTTTATTGCTGTAATGATGTTACACTATCCTCAGACGACCCAATTAAATCAATGATGGATCTGATGGAGAAGTACTACAATCTCATCGAATATACAGGATCAACAAACGACGCTGATGAAATAACTCTTTCTTTAACAGCAGATCAGGTAGTACCACTTGGAGTGGTAGTTATAAATAGATCAGAAGGTTCGATGTTCAATTTAACAATTACTGATCCAAATGGCGAGTCATTTTCAGACTTAAATGGTTATGTGTTTGATATAGATGAAGATATTAGTTGTAATAAGGAGACAGCTATTACAGAGACAGCTAGTGTCGAAACTAAAACGACATATTCTTCTACTACGATTACCACTTTGGCAAATGTGTTGGGTCTACCTGAATACCAAACAACGTACTACGTACAGGTTCCTTTTTCTGCTCTTTTAAGTATCTCTTCAGCGAGATCATCTTCGGCGGTTATTTCTAGTTCTACTAGCAATTCTGAATTTTCCTCCACTGTTGTTTCGAGTTCAACAGAAAGTTCTGGGTTGGAAACTAGTTCCATGCAGAGCTTAACGTTAAGTTCTTATTTATCGTCAAGCGTTATCTCAAGTTCAACAGAAAGTACTAGTATTTCATTCAATTCCTTATCGAGTTCTGGAATTGCCTCATTAGAACCTTCTTCTAGTACTAAGTCTAATTCAATAGTTAGTTCAACAATTAATTCAGATATTTCCTCAACTGCTATATCTGATTCGGTAGTTAGCCTAGACATTTCTTCTAGTAGCATAACATATCTAGTGTCCAGTTCAGTTCAATCATCCGTAAATTTATTCAGTTCAACCATAGATTCAAGCATTGTGTCCGCTTATGCCCCAAGCTCAACATTAAGTTCTGCGGTTTCTTCCAATATTGCGTCGACTTTAACTCAAAGCTCAAATGTAACATCAGATTCCATGTCAAGTTCGACGACTGGCACAGCATATTTTAATTCTTCCAAAGTCATTTCATCAGTATCGACATTTTCTGATGTTATGACTGAATCCTCAGCAATTATTCTAACATCCAAAGGGGAATCTTCTGGAAATAGCAAGACCACTGTAACAATCCCATGTAGTTCTGGCCATTGTCAAACAATATCTACACAATCTACGAAAGTCATCACAGAAGCTTCTATCCTAACCTCGACAATTACTAAACTATGTTCCGTCACACATTCGAATTCTATAGAAGTTGTAACTGCCACTTATATCACTAAGATGACCACTGTTGCTACATATCTAAATTGTCAAGGTGGTTGTTCGACCAGTGTACTAACAACTATATGGCCTGAGAGTTTGGATGATTCGGTGGTACCAGAAATAACGGGGTCGGAATGTACTTCAAGTAGCTCCTACGTAGTCAAGCTTAATGAAAATAGGGGTACGAAACCTATATTTGATGTGTTTGCAATTGCAATCACTATAATATCTGCATTGACATTTTTGTAGGTAACTAGAAAGATTATTTATAATATGTTCCAAATCTTTAAAGGAATAATACTAAATAAGAAATTATAATAAAAACGTAGCACATTAAAATTATATCCAGAAAGACTTCGATAAAGTAAATATTTTCTTCCAAATTAATTGAGTTCTAAGGGTGTATCTCTTTTTCACCTTTTAATGGGTGGCGGAAAATAAAACATACGCACCTCTCCAATTATGCCACGCATTTATCATTTTAACTCCAGGTTTGGGGATGATTTTTGATATAAAGATTTGCCAAAGCTTCCAACTGAAACTCGGTTTTAACTATTTTTTAAGAAAGCATCAAACACGAAAGGAAACAAGACTATTAGACTTCGTTGACGGCGACTATTTTGACGATGAGAAAATAAAAGCATATATTATTGTTCTTCTAGTTTATTTATTATATTATTTCTGAACAGCATCAATAATAACTGATAGGTGGATTGCTGAAGATCTTCATCGGGATAAATGAAAGATATCAAACTGCTATAGCTGTTTTCTAGTGCAATAGCAGCTGATAAGATTTATTTAATCTGTAAAATCATTTTAATAACTATTTACATCACTGAGATCTTATCCACCTAACATTTTAAAAACTTGCAATATCCCTCATTTCGAAAGGTGTATATCGAGAAACCCCAAAACCTCGTTACCGACTAGACAGTGAACTTGTGGGAGATAACTTTAGTATATTCTTCAGAATGATAAATAAATATATAATGAGAAGAAGTGATTGGAGATTGTTCAATATTGATTCCTGAAGATATCACCTTAATATGAAAATCTTCTTCCAATTGCCTACTTTAGAGAATCAAAATGTCTTAATGTTAAAATACTTGAAGATTTTCCAATACTATTTAGTGATAGTTTTAGTGTATTTTCTATGTATTACACATGAGATACTGAGGCGCTCAGTGTTAAAGTAGAATTGTAACCTTTCACGATTTACTTCCAAAGTCCGTATGTAATATAAAGTGACTGTAAATCACGAATATGCTTGAAAGGGTTAAATATATTGATTTCCATAGGCAGGTTGAACAAATCTGAGTTTATTGAATAGCAGGCAATATTATACATTGTAACAATAGACCTTAAGGATAATAAAATTTGTATTGAGCCGGGAATATGGTCCCTTTTTACAAGGTACCCCCCAGATATGAAGCTTGTAAATGATGATAGGGGAAATGATTTTCAATTGGAAATAAGCCTACGTTATGCTAAGATAAATAACAGCCTATGAGTAGGTATACCAGGCCAAAAGTATTCTATAATAGTTTAAGTGACGCTCGTCAAATCATACTATGACCATCAAAACAAAAAAGGTGTTAAAAAAATGTGGTTGCCTAGGGTTACCAGACACCCTGGGTTTAATATTCTAGGTATATCTATAATAAATATATCATTCTCTAGTTATGTCCTGTTTTTTTTACTGAGTTAAGTCAAGTAGGTACTATTATTTTTGTACATTGCTTAGATGAATTGAGTATAGCTATATACAATAGTATGCACATTTTTATACAGTTGAAAATAAGTTATTATTAGCGCATGTATGTAATTTACAGGTCTTTACTATTTCCTTGTTAAGTTAAATTCCGAGTCAAATAGTTGAATAAGAGTATTCTGTGCTTAGTGGTTACTGTTTGCAAGGTGACTTAACAGAAGCTACTACTCAGCGATGGAAACAATCAACTGAAATCGTATTTTATCACTATCATAACTACAAGTATCGAATATTTTTGGGTGTAGAGTATACCATAGGATTCAACAATGGGGCAGTTTTTGTCAATTTTTAAACCACATTATCTAATATCATGCATATTCCTTTTTGTGTAAATTTATATAGCCTAGTAATGTGAAGATATAGATATGAAAAATTCAAAAATAAGAATAGTATATTCAAAGTTACTATTATTTCCTCTACAAAACAAAGTCTAATATAATATAGATTGCCTTTTACCTCTACTCTATATATACTACATCCACTCCTAGAATATTCAACTAAATTTTTTACCAGATATGTTAACCCTCCAATTCGTGAGATGCATAAAATCGTGCATGTGATATACGGACCTTCAACATTAGATGCTCCATTCAGTACATTTTCCGACATATCCGTTTCCAAGTTAGTACCCCATTTTTTGGGGTCCCCCCTTTTATTCCGTTACATTACCGCTTGAAATCAAACTTCAAGCAAAGGCAGTGACTACGCCTAGGGCTTTTATGTGCAGATTTCATACGTACAGAACTTTTAGTGAATATTTTTCTTTTTTCGTTCGCTATACGATTTGCTAATACGTTGCAGTGGGGTCCATGGAAAAAAAAAGAAAAAAAAAAGAGGGTTCCGTGGAAATTCTATTGGTTATCCATGTGTATGGCTTTTTTTAATTATGTGTCGCCAGCTTTTCTTATATTTTTAATAATACACATAACCTTTAATATATAATTTGATTTCTCCTCTCCATCATAAAGGATATGTTGTTCCATTGTTCGTATATATCCGTTATGGTCCGAAATTTTTTGTGTCTAAATTATTAGTTTGTTAGTGTTAAATGTTAACAAATTGAGGGGAATTTTTACTTTCTATTGTTTAATTGTTTTTATGGTCTTATAGATGAAATGATGCATTATTTTCCAAAAACAAAAGTACCTTAGAGTAACAGTGTGTTCTTGAAAATAAGAAAATTTAGAGGTGCAGATCCTACTATCTTATAAAATCATATTTATGTGTTTTTGATTATCCTCTGAATACAATAGGATAATTATTCTTTGTTTTTTTCACTATATGTTGGAAAAGATTTGCATTACATTCTCCACCTAGATACTTTATGCAGAAAGCTAGGGAATAATTAGGGAAATTTTAGAATATAACGATTACTAGGAATGTAATATTATTATAACATCGTTTTGTTAGAAGGTGTGGCTAAATTGCGAAGTATGTAATTTAATACATTATATAATAATATATTATTTTAGATTGATAATGTTTTTACCATGTTTCTACTGCATTGAAAATCCTTTTAATCAAGATCCCCTCAACTTTTACTCTCTCTAGATTCGATAATCGATGAACCTTTTTTATTTAATTAATTTTTTGTTTTTTATATGATTTACTGTGAGGGTCAAATGTTATTATTAATTATTAAAATTTAGTATTGTATCATTCTTTTGGTATTGTATACCAGATTTAATTAGCTTAAACAACCCTTTTTAAAATACATAAAAATATATTCTTAAAGCATATATATATGTATGTGTGTGATTTCTTGAATTATAAGATTATCAATATCTTGACTTAAACTTGTACATGAAATTACCTATATTCTTTCCTGTTTTGCAAAATTGTAAAAGACTAACACGATCTAAAAGTTTAAAATTTAATAAATTATTTTGATACACGCATTAATAGCATTTAATTTAAATTGGTATAATGAATATAGTTTTCCTTACAATAATAGCACTCTTTTTAAAAGCTCAATTAGTAGCTGGTGGTATATTTACATCAAAATATGCCCTTTCTAGTAAAGAACAAGATCAAATACTAGCTGCTATCACAAACAAAAGAAATTATCATGTTGATACATCATCTGTAACATGGCTGAAAAAAGCCGCAAGCTCTGCAATTGATCTTGCTGGTAGTTACAAATGTGATCAAGAAAATACATTTTCAAATGGGGTTTATGGTTTTACAGTTTCTGTTGGTTCAAGCGATATTGATGAGGTTGTTTCTGATTGGTATGCTGGAGTTCAAAATTATGATTATTCCAATCCGGAGCTTACTACTGATAATCATGATTTCGTTCAAATTATTTGGAAACAAAGTACTCAGATTGGGTGTGCAAAAAAGACATGCAGTTCAAATACTGTTTATATTTGTCAATTTTCATTACCAGGTGCCGTTGCCGATACTGAACAGCTGGTAGCTAATGTAGGTGAACTACACGCACAAACTGCCACAAATACTGAGACAGCTACTGCTACTGAAACTCAAACACATACAGAAGTAACTACTAATACGGACACAATCACTCATACTCAGATTACTACTGATACTGACACCATTACCCATACTCAAGTTACTACTGATACTGAGACACATAGTTTCACTGAAACATTAACAGTTACAGATATAATAACTGTCACCGAGGCTACAACTGCCACTGTTATACAAGCTACAACAGATACTGTCACCGAGGCTACAACTGCTACTGTCACCGAGGCTACAACTGCCACTGTTATACAAGCTACAACAGATACTGTCACCGAGGCTACAACAGATACTGTCACCGAGGCTACAACTGCCACTGTTATACAAGCTACAACAGATACTGTCACAGAGGCTATAACAGATACTGTCACTTTATTTTCAACAGAAACAGTAAAACTTACCGTAACTTTGGTTAGTTCTGATATTTCAACAGAGACCGTGCATGAAACCAATTATGTGAATCAAACATTGCTAGAGACAACAACACACACAAACACTTATAATGTAACTGAAACATTACATCAAACTACTACACTAATAGAAACCGATACAACAATTCAAACTCAAGTTGTAACCCACACGTCTCATGAAACAATAGTTACAACATCGTCTGTTTTATTATTATCAACGAAAACGTCAGTTATTACACATACAAACACTGTTACCACAGATAATCATTACACTGTAACCAATGTTAGTACCGATACTAAAACAGAGTTTGTTACAGATGTTACTAGTATTACATTTACTGATACACTAGTATCTACTATAACTGAGTTGGTTCCAACATCAATTATCACATCCACTACGGAGACTAAAACAATTACTTTATTGGCTACCATCACTGATATAAGTACTACCGCAGTAAGTGATACCACGACTGTATTCATAACAAATACAGTTTCTAATATGACTACAATCACAAATATTTTGACTTCAACAGATACTCTTGTCATAACAGAAACTGTTACAGAAACTGTTAACCACGGGTCTTACTATTCGAGTATGAGCTCCACAATGTCCATAATTTCATCATCTGATAGCAATGCGTTAACAACAGCAAAACCAACAACAACAACCACATCTGATTGGGAATCAGATTCATTGGATGACCCAACAGAATCTGCCATAACGAGCGATGTTTCACAAACAGGATCGATTAGCACCACGTCCAATACCTATAGTTTCACTATTGATATTACTACCTCAGGTACAGGTAACACCATTTCTAAGACCACAAGTATTGACACTGACAATACTGTTTTTGGGAGCACGACTATTAGCACCGAAAGTTTTACATCCGGTGTGACTTCTAGAGATACTGATACAAGTTATACCACCACAGGCGCTCTTTCTACACCTTTAAGTCATACTTCAAGTGATGACTTCGATGGTACGGCAATTTCAACAATATCAGATATATCTACAGATCTGTCACAAACACATAGCGGTACAATCCATGAAAGTTCATTTACTGAAACCAGTTCACCAACAATTGACAATATTGACACTGATTCAAATTTTCAGACTTCGACCGCTTCAGATGAAGCACATTCAAGTACTATTATTATTTCCACAACTAATAGCCCAATAACGACAAATAGTGACCCAACTTTAATCCCATCAAACAGTGTCGATGCAAGCCATACATCTTCATCTAGTACAGAAAGGGAAGTTACAATAACCACTAGTCCCACAGACAATATTATAGGTACACAAATTACTTCAAGCACAGAGTCTAATTCTGAAATGACTGGAAAAGACACATCAACCTTCATAGATTATGAGCCTACAGGGACGTATATTCGATCATCAACTAGATCTAGTATGAATACATTCGATGGAGGTTCAAAAACATATACGAATAGTGAAACAACTGGTATTGATACTTTAGAAACGGATGATGGGACATCTGGGAATATTAAGTCATCTACAGTAAAGCACAATATTAAGTCCTCAACATCAAATAGTCATACACAAATACAGACAGGGGATATTCAATCCAGTTCTAATACGATTCCTAGTACATCAACTAATTCCACCCTTACTGCAAAGTCATCACCTTCCAAAACTAATTCTTCAACGAACATAGGATCTGAATCTGTTAGTAAAAATAGCGATAATCCAGTAGGAGATGAAAATACAAATAATAACTCTGGTGAGAATACTTCTGATAATCAATTGACTATTGAAAGCGCTGAAGATGATTCGGGTTATCTCGAATCTAAACACGTTGATAGCAATGGGAATAATTTCAACAAATCTATTTCGTTTGATTCATTAGAAAGGTATAACGAATATAATGTTGGTACGACAACTTCTTCACATCGTTACGCAGCGGTATCTAGTTCTACAACGCTGCCCCATCACAGCAGTGCAATCCCTGAAGTTTCGGCAACGGATGATAACTCAGACAATTTAGAATATCTAAGCAATGAGAAGTCTGAAAGTGATGAAATATATTATAATTCCATTGATACTTTTGGCAACAGTGGTAGTATAAAATCTATAAATGCATGGTATTCATATTTCATCCCATTCATATTGATTATGCTGCTAATATAGTGATAATTCTTTGGTATTCAAAAAACCTTTTTTTTGAATTCGTTTCCTCGGAAATGCCCAAAATTAATATTCTTTTCAGTTATTTATTTATATTTTTACAATTAGTTATTCTTATATAATGACAACAAATGAACTACTCTCATATGAATTTTTTGGCGGCTTTTAAGTTACAAATTAATTCAAATTTGGGGGCAATAAACAATTATTTTAAATTAACGGCTTAGTTTATATAGAGAATGTTTTACTTTTAACTACAAATTTCGACCAAATTCGTTAATGTTGACTATAAATTGGTGCACAAATGCGATTGCTTGCAAATGATAATTCATAACGAAATGTTCGTTAACAGAATGTGCTGTATCTAAGATATCAGCTGGTACAATAGATCCAATAAATCTATAAATATTGTCTGTTACATCCCAAAAATGTTTCGAATCTGTGTTACCGGGTGAAAGGGCTGGTGACATAAAGAGATTTGGTTCTTCAGCTTTACCCATAGAATCCTCAAAAATATATTGTACTGTACCGGTTAGAATGTCCCACAAATCACCTTCTGCGGGCGTGATAGGTGATGGTTCCAAGGAACCTATCGGATGAATATCTATTGTTGCCGGAGCTATATTTTGTTGTGGGGGTACATTAATTATTGTTTTACCATCGAGAAGAATGCTATAGTGATATTTAGATGCCACTTTTTTAGCCAATGAAATAAAGTGAGATATAGTCTCATTGACTGAGGATTCGATTTCTATTCTGTGATTTATTGTGAAAGTGACATATTCTGGTAATGCATTAGCTTTATTTCCACCTTGTATGACATCAATGGCCTGACTCGTTCTAAAGTAATACTTATAATCACCCTGCATATCAAGTAGACGACCTAAAGTATATTCTGCCAAACGATTATGACGTGCAGATCGAATCAACCATTGTAAGTATTTAGGTAGACCTAAGGAATGTTCCGCAGCACAAGAAAGGAATTCAAAAGTTGGGTTTGTAATTTTGAAGTTGGATTTAAATGGATACTTCTCTATTGACTTTAACAATTCACTAGCAACACCGATATGTGTGTGGTCAGGTGGTTGAGAAGAATGACCTGTTCTACCTGGACCGGAGCCGCTAAATTTTACAGCTAAATCCACGTAACCCTTTTCACTGTTTAAGATTGCAGCAACAAATGTTTTCTTATCCTTAAGTGGTATGACACCTGCCCCTTCGTCAAATAGAGCCAGAATACCCTTTGGGCCATATCTATTCAGTAACAATTTTGAAATACTAACAGCACCCTGTCTACCACCAGTCTCTTCGTCATGGCCATAGGACAGCAATATGGTACGTTCAGTGGTGAAATTACCTAGTGAGAGTAAATATTCTATAGCTTCTAACTGTGCGATAAGTAAGTTCTTAGAATCAAATGATCCACGACCCCATATAGTGTCACTTTCTTTATCATAATGACCAGAAAATGGTGGGTGTTCCCATTGTTGAACGGTACTGGATTCTACTGGAACAACATCGATATGGGCTGAAAATATTATAGGTTTTAAAATAGGATTAGATCCTTGCCACGTATACAGCAGGGATACATTTTTAACGGTTTCTCTTTTCAAATATTTATGTACTAATGGGAATTGTTCCACAAGATAGTTATGAAAGTTGTACCATTCTTTATAATATTCGGGAGATTCATTAGGTTCAGGGTTATCATCGTATATTACTGTGGGAATTTGAATAGCACCAGTTAGTCTCTTGATACTTTGTTGTTTATATTTAGGGTCGTGCAAGATATGTTGTACTGACATATCATCAGAAGCATGGATTGGTAAACTAGCGGGGCAATGTTCTTCTTTGATAGAATAGGATAGTGGATTCCAAATATATCTTTCATTGACAATTAATAATAAAAAGATAGCAACCAGGCATGTGAGCAGTGTCCTTAAGACTTTATTGCTGTTATTGTTGGGGTTTGTCGGTATTTTGGGCATGGAATAAAAAAGAAATTTTATAAAGCACGGTTTACACTAATGTTACTTTTATTACAATGAGTTCAGATATAGGTGATATGTTATCTACAATATAAAAGAAGATAGAAACAGAAAAATCTCTTCAGATAAATCAACACAAGCGCTACTGATACATATATATATATTATCCTAAATATTTTTGTCTCCAACAAGCTTGGGCTGGGGACTAAAAGCCTCATTAATGATAGACTCATCTGATGATTATATAACAGTTTTATCTGTCCGACACTTGCTGAGGAACCAAGTATCAAAAACGTTACACAGTCATTCCATTCCATATAGATTTACTCTAATTTAATATTGTAAGTATCGTAAGAAGATAATTGTTATTTGGATGACATAAAGTCTCCGTGGAACATTATAGTTGGCGTGGGATTGATTTTCTGTTGCCATGAGTTTCCGCTCCACGGAGTGTTTCTAATACGTTTCTAACATGTTTCCTGAACCACTTTGTTCCTATCCCATTGAAAATAATAGGTGAATTACCAATCTGTTTTCGGCGCAACTGTAAAGGCTGGGTGCGGTGGGGGTACACAGCTACTGTCGGGAGAGCTCTGTTTTGCTTTCTAAGGTGCCGGCCGCTTCTAATGAAGAGCAGAGCAGGTAAGACCGACGAATAGGATGGTATGGTGAGTGAGTATTACCTTTAAACAGTGGTAGTTAGAGACTAATATGGCATAAAGTGATGAAGAACAAGGGTCAGGTCAAGAAGATAAGGAGGATCTATTGGTATACTAGTAATATATTGGGGTTTAGTATTCAATCATACATTACTAAACTTGAAACTTGAAAAAGCAGGCAAACGGTATAAAGGAGGCTGGTTTGTTTAATTAGGTTGACTTTCATCGATTTTCAGAAGGATCATTGATATTATATTATGTCAAGAGTAGCACAATTAGATTCACGTATCCTTGATGATGAGCTACATTCTGTACTGTTGCGCGATTTGAATCATGCAATATATGCCGGAAATGATGAGAATGAACCAGGTCACTTAGGATGGAAAAATACAGATGAATGGAGGTTAGTGTGTGATACTTTGTTGTACATGTTTGTTGTAAAGAAAGGAAATAATGGGTGGTTATCATTATTACGGTTTATATCAAATAGCAAAAGTCAGAAGCTAAAGGGGAAGGAAGTAGAAGAAGCAGAAGAAGAAGAGACTTATGGAACTAGATTAAATGGGTTATCCTATAAATCTCCCATGAGAGGTACTCTGTACTTAACCGCGGTTTTAAGTAAATATTTGTTGGCTAAATCGGATAAAGTTTTACCTTCTCAAAACAAACGTCTAGTTAAATTACTACGATTACTTACAAGTTTGGCAGAAGTTTTAAATTTTGCAAATTTTATAGTTACTGGTAATTATATATCGATATTAAACAGAATATTAGGTCTTAAAATGGCATCTAAGGGTGCTAATAATATAATGCCATTGGGGCAATTCTCAGAGCAAAGCCGTTTAGCAACAATGGAGGTTCAGAACAGACAGTTATTATGGAATGCAGTTCTAGAGTTGTTGAATATGACTGTATTGTTACCAAATTCTAGGACATTTTTCTACACGTGGCAAAGCAAAACAGAAAAACATACTACTGCTATCATAGGCTCGCAGTTAGATATACGGCATTGTTCATTATGTAATGAGCCACCATCCAATCCCTATATTTTAGATTGTTGTCAAGCAACCTACTGCTATTGGTGTTGTTGTAAAGTGCTTGAATGGAGACAATGTTCTAATTGTAAGGAGAAAGGATTACTTCAAGCATCACCATTGTACACCACTGTATAGGATCCATTTTGTCTAAATAAGAGTTATAATATTTATATATATTCCTTTATTTTTCGGATAATTTTTTTTGTATATAACAATAATTGTCATTAATAAATATATTTATGTTTTTTCTCTCTTTCTTTTCTCGTGGAGAAAATTGATGAAATTTTCACAGTTAAGTAGTATGAAACTAACTGATGAAAATATCCTTAATACATCTACTTCAATAAAATTAAACAACCAAATAAAAAAGGGAGCATTATAAAGACTTAACATTGCAGTTATCAACATATGTTGTCGTCATAGATGTTTTGTCGGCCGTTTTTCCAATGTGTAACTATAAGACATTTGAATTACAAGGTTTATGCATCACCATATAAGAAACTATATTCACAAACCACAACGAAAGGACAGTCCCTTGTAAATAATATAACTGATATCATTAATAATGATAAAATTTTAAATGGGCAAAACAATTATATGATTCGTGAATACTGGAAGTATAGGTCAGAAACTGTATCCTCAGATGCAAATCTCCACGTAAATAAACAAAACCTTTTTGAATTATCATTAGTTCATAATATAGAGTTTAATAAATTTGTTCAATTTGTGAAAAAGAATAATCAAATTTCATCTACATCAAGAGGTCTTTACCGGAGAGAAATTATATATAATATTAGAGATAGGAAACTAATTTCTGAAGTTATAGGTCGGATATCAACAGATCCCTATGACTCAAATATGTCTGAAAAGGAAATATTTATGTGGTGTTTAAATGATGCAATAAAAACTCAAGATTTTCCTATGGTTATCGATCTTTACATATTGTACCATAACTTATATCCAGAATCGAAGCTAGATACTAAACTTGCTTCCAAAATTTTATCCGCCACATCATTTAACAACCCCAAAATTAATGATATTTTACTGAGAAACTACCTCCGATTGGAAGATTTATTCCAAACCCAAAAAATGGTTTTACCGTTAACAAATTTCCAATTTTATACGCTAAATATCATGGCTCAGTCTCTAAGAAAAGCACCACATCTGGAAAAGGAAGTAAAACGGCAATTGATGACCGCCACTTTGGAATCTTCTTTGTTGAATGGTGATAACCAAAGTCAATTAAACATTGCATATTCACTGATTAAATTTGATTGCAATATAAATAACCCAGCAGGTGTGCTTGTCGTATGGAACCAAATTAAAGATATGTGTAATCCTGTGACGCAACATGATCCAAGGGTGATCTTTAATATATTCAAAATATTCAATAAAAATACAGCTTACAATAATGAGTGTGCCAAACTAATAGAGGAATTAAGCCCTGTATATATATGCAACAATCCTTTATTGCTACCAGAAATATTAAGATATATATCAAGAACCTCTTCTCTTCAATTGGCGCAATCCATAATCCGTAATATGAGATCATTTGCTTCGCAGTCTATACAGGTACTATTATGGAATAGCAAAGATTATTTATCATCATTATTCGAAATGCAACTTAGTTTTCAGGATTACAAAAACTCAAATCAAACAATGAAGCGTATTGAAGAGCTATATGGATCTCTTTCAACACAGGAATATATGGTCATCGCACAACAGCTTTTGCGGAATAAAAGTACAGAAACTATACTACAGGCGCTCAAGTTATTGGATAGCATTCCGGCACAAAAACGTTTACCGCTGTATCCTATGATAATAAATAAACTTTTGGAGTGGGATAAGCAAAAAGGTTCAAAATTGAACGAGAGTGTATTTCCACTTATCAATGAATTTTTGATGAAAGTTCATAGAATCGATCATAAACACGAACTTCCGCTGTGGGAGTATATAGCAGCAATTTATACGAAATTTCTGGTTGATGGAGTCCCCTCGTCTAAAAATAAGATTAACAAAAGTAATCTAGATTTGGCAAAATACTTGTACATAAAATCGTCAACAAACATGAGCGATAAAATATGTTCATACAACCCATGGTCAATGCAAAACCCAATGGATATAAAAATCAAGTTGACAAAGAGAAATCGTTTGGTTATTCTAAGAACGATAGCAGATAGTTCCAAAAAGTTAAATAGATATGATATATACATGTGGTGTTGTTCTATGTTGAACAGTTTAGGCGTATTAACCTCCGAACTAAAAACTGATTGGGAAATGCGAAAACAATCTCGCAATCGAAAAACAGATGGTGTTAAATAATAAGTGCTTTATGGATTTATCGATTCAGAGAAGCCGGAAAGTTCACATTGGCGCTATTCTCCCACTTTCTATTTGTAATTTTTTTTTTTTTATGTTTTGTACTTATAACCTACATAATGAATTGTCATTTAGCAAAACCTTCATTGTATTAAAAAATGAAGTTCCACACCGTGAAATGAATTCTATTTAATATTATATAAAGGTCTTCAATTCGACACTTGAAACGGTGTTATTGGAAGACTTTGCAAGTTCCACCTCCTCGATTATCTTTTCCATAGTTTGTTTTTGTTCAGATTCTAAAACAATTCCCAGGGATTGTTTGAATGCTTCGGGGTTTAATAGTACCAGGTCATCAAGTGTATTTGCCATGAAAGTATCATCAGCCTTCAACTTTTCATAATGTTTGCAAATAAATAGTAGGCATACAGAAAAGCAAGGTTCGAATTTAGACGTGTCATCGGAACCTGCAATCTTTGTGAAAGTTTTTAATATATCTGATATAGGGCGTACTACATTTCTGGGTAATTCATCTCTTTCAAATAGTTGTTTTATAAACACTTTCATTGTACAGCGACAACCATCAAATTTATCACTAAACTGTACTATTCTTTTAATGCCCTGGATAATAATTTGAAGGGTTTCATCTTGATCCGATAAACTAGAGAGTTGTCTTGTGTTATAAATAAAATCATTCTCCTTAAACTTATTAAATCCGTTGGTTACTAAAAGTAAGAATGTGGCAATCCTGTTCGGTCTATTTAGTTTGGAGTAATTTACAGATGTTGATTCATAAAACGTGTCTAACAAATTTTGGTACTCAGTATTCTGAGCTAAATCTGATATGATATTTTTAAGGAGGGGTAAAAAGATTGGTAAGATATCATTAACTGATTTTGATAGATATATTCTACCAATAATAAAAAGTTGACAGGCGTATAAATCTACTTTAAAGATTTCGTCGAACTGATTAATGTTAACTTCCAGTACCATTGCAACCTTCCGAAGTATCTCCTGTTGTGAAGGTGATAAAAGTATATCCTTTTCGATAGTATTTTGAATGTCAGAGACTCTAACAAAAGGTAAGGTGTCTGATATGATAAACATAAGGAGTTTTAATAATTCATAGAGTTTATCAATGTCAGCAAGAAAAGAGTCTTGTGATGAGTTCGTTATTCTGTACCCTCTAATAAGATCATTAATGATATCAATGACAATTATCTTCTCTTTCTTTGAGCCCGTAGACATTAATCTATTAAATATCCCAATAACTTCTGAAAATATATTGTCAGACAGTAAACTTTTTAATAAGATATTAGATTTGAATATATCATGTATAGTACACAGAAGAACCACTTTTAACTTTTCATTGTCGATATTCCGTAATGTTTCGTCTAAACATTTTGAGACCAGGGCAAACATAAAACTCTCAAGCTCGTCTGAATCCATATTTTGTAAAAGTATGTCTTTATCTATGTGCAATATGGAACTTAAAGCCCTAGTCATGTTTTGCCAGACAGGTTCATACAGCATCAATTTGGTTGTATCAGATTCTCTGTATATATTTTCACCTCCTTTTACTTTAGATATATGTAAAGATGTGCATTCGTAATTTAATATCATATATTCACGGAGAGAAATAATCCATAATGGAGTCAGTATTGACCAATATTCTCGTGTAAATTTCATAAGTTCTGCATTATCTAATTCAATAGCTTGTTGCGTTAACTTAGCCCAACCATTTAGTACTGCTAACTCGATTTTTCTCTTTGCAGTTTTTGTAGAAATAGATATATTACCAATACGAATATCAATTGAATTGGAATTAAAACTTTGTAGTAACTTAATTAATAGTTGGGATATTCTGTTTTGTTCCGTGGAAGGTACAATTCCAGAATACACTATTTCTGCACCAACATTTATTGCCATAGCTATGACGTCAGGAGAACTTCCTGTATGGAAAACAGGCATTAGCGCACTTGAAATTTGGGCCTCGTATTGTTCAAGAATAGATTTCTGGGGATACTCTTGATCTGCCATTTTACTAAACAATTTTAAAACAAGGTGGAGAATTGATAGGCCGAGTTTATTTATCGATTCTAATCTCATTGAAGTAGCATTGAATGATAGTTTTATTAGAGCAGGAATTTGAGGTAAAAGACTTTGAATAGGTTTATATTGCATATCAGAACATAATTTAGCCATTAATCCCAAGATTACTTCCTTAGTCTTCCATTGGAGTGCATCAGAAAGTTCTGATTTGCTGGTTAATGTGTTTGGCTCATTTGTTTCGTTGATCTTCTCCTCCAATTCGTCTGTAATTTCCTTTTCTTTGATATTTATGATTCCCCTTTCCAGAAGGATTTTTTTGTTTGCACTATGTACATTTCTGAAAAGTTTATCATTGGACATGCTATACATTTGTTGCAATTTTTCTAGCCATTTATTGGTATTAGGAGCCTGCTTCAACCATTCTTTAAAATAGTTACTTATAATACCACGGTCAGGATATAATGCAAGATATCTCCAACAGGTGCTTTCTAATTGCTCATAGAATAAATGGCCCTTTTGAAGTTTGGACAAGTGTTCGAAAAGATTAAGACACTGGAAGGCAGCATCCACACTACTGGATCTCGGTATAAGTTCGTGACGATTGGTAAATGTCATATCAAAGTATGATGAACCAATGCCTAGGAAAAGGGAGCTAGCAATAATGTTTTCTGCTACTCTAATGAACGTATTGTCATGGAGAATGTTTTCTATTTTAAAAATTGATATGTTCTCAAAAATCTGGACACTTTTAAGTTGTTGAGATAGGTCACCTGTGCATACAAAATAGAAGCATATATTTTGGAAACAGCTTACAGCTACGCCATCTACAGTAAGTAAGTTTGGGCCAATACTCTCGACCACAGTGTCAATAATACTTGCAATCATATAGTGTGAGTTATATTGAATATTATAATTATATCTTAATGTGGAGTTTCCCGAACATCCGTATGATGGATTCAATAGGTAACCATGTAAAGCCCCTAGAAGATTGGAGATATGTTCCGAATTCATTGAAGAATGTCTTCTTATTAATATATTTAACGCCTTCAATGACCACGAATGAATAACAGGGTGTGGATCTTTAATCATGGTTAATAAAATTTCATATATGTTGTCAAATCTGGTATATTTTGAATTGGATTGGTAAATGGATGACAAAGAAAGAATATTTAAAAGTCTGGCAAACGGTTCCTCGTTATCGGTTAATGACTTAACTAGAATGTTACATTGTTCTTCGATAAAATCAGAAGAGTTTTCTACGCTCATATCTCTCCGAACTGCAGCTGTTACCAGCCCAATACAGCTAGATTTAAGGCATGTTAGATAATTGTCATTTAGGAACTCGATCTTCCTTATGGATTCGACCAATAAATTTCCAACTGATTTGTCAAGGGTTATTTCATTTGCTTCAATAATCTGTAATGATGTATACAGGGCAGTGCATATATTTGCAGAAATTGCAACGCTCCTCATCACTGTGGTTGCTTTAGAAAATAACGCAAGATTGAGGTTTTCAATTAATGAATATTGTATCTTACTGTTCAGGTATGGAAACACAGATGAGAAAAGCTCCATTGAAAAATCAATTAATGATGTAGTAACTTTAGGCATATATAAAGTACCTTTAGCGTAAGATTTTTTTCCAAATAAAAGAACCAAAGAATCATTAGATAGAAGTCTCGATATTGGGCAAGTCACATCCTTATCAAAGATATCGTACCAGTAAGTCGTAGAAAGGTTCCATAAACCTGGTATTTCTGTCACTGTATTATCATCAGTTGGGGAATTTAGACAAAGGATGTTATCGCATATTATTTTACTTGATATACCGTACGCAAAATTATCCTCCAACCGCAGAATACTGTCTACACTATGCTCCAAAACTTTTTCTTTTCTGGAATCTTCGTTTTTAGATGTTTTTTTGATCTTCTTAACAGTTTGAATAAGAGAGCTTGACGGCTCAATATACAAATTTGGGTCAGTAAAGTTTTTCATAATCAGAATTAAAAGTGAACTATTAAAATCGTATCTAATATATTTTTCTAAACGTAAATATATTTGTAGTATTCTATTTTCATTTTCTAATAGTGCGTCATCTATCCTTCCTGACTTCAGTTCCACTGAATGATTGAAATTTGAACATTTTGTTAATAAATAGGATATCTGTGTTGATAACTCCTTATCTAAGTTTATGTTATTCAAAAATGTGAGTAAACAAGTAAGTGCGTGAGTTCTTGTTTTCAAATTACGAAATAGCTCTTCCTCGTTCCTATATGTAAAAGAATGAGTCAATAGTACTTTCCAGAACAGCAGTAGTTGGGCAGTTTGTGTCGATAAATATTGGTCATCAGCATAATTCATTAGACCTGTAAGAAGAATCCAGCATACCAGACCTTTAAAATAAAGGTCCCCATTCGTTGATGTTGTATGATTTTTAATGAAGGATGTCGCAAAAACAGTAACTCTCATGATCAATTCATATGATACATAGTCCTTATCAGCAATGTCTATTATATTGGCAATAATCAAAGCATGACCGTGTAACTGCGCAAATGGCAAATTAGATTTTTCTTTACTTTCGAAAGCGTTTGACAATGTTTCTAAAGAGCTTGTGATGACAGGAGCTAACAAATCCGGAAAATTCGTTAAAAAAACTTTTAATACTTGAGAGGAGTGAAGACGTACATTATATATATCGGATGTCGCTAATGATATTAATCTCCATTTAACTTCATCACGCATTTTATCATCGTTCATGCAGGATGAAGACAAACTAACTAATAGTTGTTCGATAAGGTCTTGTTGAAGAAGTATAAACCATTGGTTGGATACTTCATTCTTTTGGATTACTGAAAGGTTCATTAGGTCCTCTCCGCTTTTAGGAAATGAATCATCTGATCTTAAACCCAGGAGTGTGAGAAGGATTTGGTTTTTTGATGCTTCTGAGATGTAAGGTAAAAGAAGATAATGAAGGGACTTTAGCATATTCAGCCATCTTCCTATTGTGTCTGATTTCTTGTTAACGATATTTCTATCGGAAACAATTGAGCTTAATTGTTGTACTATATACAGGTATTTGCAACCCTGTAGAAAGGAGGTGTCAGCCAGAGAATTTAGGATAATAAAATGAGTAAGTGATTCAAAGCACCCTGCCCTAACATCCCTGGAATGACAATGTCTGAAAATTTTAACATAAAGCTTTAACGCCTCTTCGAGATTTAAGATATTTTTTGTGAATTGGTAATCAAAAACGATTTCAGCGAGTGCCTTTGCGGTAATATTTCTAGTGTAATCATTCGAAATACCATACACCGCAATTTCTGACTTCCAGAATTTAGTATACAAAGTATTAGTAATATCATCCCTGTGTTCTTGAATGAAACTTTCTTGTTTATATATGAACGTCCAGCATTCTACTAAAGCAGATATGAAATCTACAGGATAATCTATTTGATTGTCATTCATTTCCTCAAAAATAGACTTTGACAGTTTTATAAATTTTGTAGAGTATGTGATGTCGAAGAAATTGCCATTTGTATTCCTTAATATAGAACGTAGCAATCTAGCGAGTGATACAGAGTATAACGCATGAAAATATTTACTCTTTTCTAAAGTTTTCTTAATATTCTTGAAAATAAAAGGCAATAGGAATGGAACTAAAGAATGGATATCTTTTGAAAATAACTCAAACATTTGAGTCAGAATTGTTGCGCCCAATTCTTTCGGAAAATTATACGTGAATGTCTTTTTGTTGTTGTTCTTTTTGTTCTTAGACTTTTCGTTTGTATCAGTATCCATAATTTTTTCTTCAGCTAATATATTGGCCATTAGTTCAGCAACATCATATATCTTACCTTCATCGTCAGTTCGTAAACGAGTTAACACAGAACATAATAGTTGTGAGGTTGCGAGTGAAATGTTATGTGATTCGATATTTGAAAGGTCCTCAATTTCTGTTAAATTTTTACAAAACGTGACCAATTCATTATATATTTTTAGAGGAAACTCCTCTGGTATCTCTTTTGAGGTGGAGCTCGCGGTAATGTGTTCGAATTGTAACCTCAGCCAGCGGGATATGTCATGACGAGGATCCGTAGAACCTTCCATCACTGTTTTTAAAGAGTCTATATCGGCCATGATAGTTATGGACTTAAGCTTCTGTCTACCAGTCGCTAATTAATTATGGTAACGTGGTTTATTCTTCCAATTCCTGCTTATTCGAAGTTTTTCTGTATCAATGATCAGTTGTCTTCAATTTTTTAAATATTCTTATATTTCAGTTCGTTTTAAGTTTCTTCTACTTTTTTATATCCAGATCACTCCGCAGAGAGAGAAAGAGAGAAAAAATATGTTAGCCTCCATTACAGCAAACAAATAAAACTAAAAAATGTTGGCCAAGACTAGTACGATCCTTTCTTGAGGTTGTAAAACATTAGTTACTATTGAGAACAATTAATCTTTAAATAATCTCTTTTTTGCAAGTGTTGTTTTCCTTTTACTTAGTTGTTAGTGATATTTTTTGTATTTGAATAGTTATATATAATGCAGGGTTAATGTACTAAATAAGAAGATCTATATAATGTCTATTATCTTACGAAAATAAAACAATGGACGTGTTTTCATTTCTTTATTTTTAAAATTGTTGTGTTTTTTGGTATACTTCATTCTTGGGATGTAGATTATAATAGAATTTCCTTAGATTGAAACTTAGAACTTTCACAGTTGCCAGTCAATTGATTCTTTGGGTATGTGTAACCTCCGGCACTCCACGAGGTAAGATTAGGGTTCGAATAAATATTAAGATGGTCTTCAATATAGTCGTATGTTGGGTATCCTTCAGGGTCACAAGTAACTGAAACGGCATCTGATGGTTGGTATAATCTCACATAATCGACAGACATTTTTACAGGGAAGAAAATCATTCTCCAATCAATATAAGCCCAATTATTAGAGATACCTAAGTTCATAATAATGGACATTGGTTCTTTACTTATTCTTCTCCAACCAATGTTACCGTTTGGATGGAGAGCATTGGCATAAATAGTGAAAGTTGGGTTATCACCTACGAACCAACGACAGTACCCATCTGTGTCGTCATTTAAATATTCGATACCAAATGTTTGGAAATAACCAGCATCTTGACCAAATTCGTACCATGTTGTGTTCAATGTGGAGACGGCTGAGACAGCTTGTTGGAAGGGACCACCAGCGTACGAATTCATGTTCGTTGTACTAAAGTTATAAACTTCAATAAAATCATAATCGGGCATATACCAGATATCGAAAGGAGCAATTTGCATGGATTGAGATGCGACACCAACATTTAAAGTAGTATCGACTTCACCTTCAATGATATCAATTTCTGGAGCACCTCTACCAACACCTTGGTTTGGATGATCTTCACCATCACATGTACAAGCGTTCAATTTTTGACCAGGTAGATATGAAATACCATCTGGGGAACTTTGATTAGGTGTTATACCTGCATCACATGACTCGTATGAATATGGCCATACACCTTCAGTTGAACCTAAATAACCTGGTCTACCTAAGTTACCCATCGTCCATAGACCAGGCCATAGACCTGTAACACGACCATAATTTGGTAAATTTGCAGAGATTTCTAACATACCTTGAGTAAAACATAATTTATTCCAACTTTGTAACATACCTGATCTATAATATAAATCATGATTTTTAAATGCATCCATACGTAATTGTAAAGTACCATTAACTGTTGTAGAGGCATCTGGGTCATACCATTCTAAATCCTTAGTGGCATCATAATGAATATCTGGAGCTGTCCAAAATTGATCATCACCAGCATAAAAAGTTCTTCCCTCGGCATTAAATTCATCAGAAAATACTAATTTCCAATTGGAGCCATCTTTTGCCTTTCTTGTCTTTGCAGATGATGGAGTATCAGGATCTACTAATTCTGTTCTAATTGCTGCTAAACGTGGATATTGATATGATGTTAAATAATCTATAACTTCTCCCTTTGAAGAACCATAATCTGTTACACCTGTGAAAGTTAAAGCTGGTAAAATCACGAAAATGGCAATACCAGCACCAATTAAAGTAAATACACCAAGAATACCACCTGCAGACTTTCTATCCATATGTTTAAAATCATCGATGAATCTTCTTCTATCTAATCTAGCTTCTTCTTCTGGATCAGGATTATGTAAATAATCATCTTCTTCTTTTTCTTCTATCAATAACGGGAAAGATGAAGTTGGATACCCACCAAATGGTGAAAAATCTTGTTCACCATTAAAAGGATTCGATGAAGAGAATGAAGCATTTGAATTATCTGCTAAAGGAGAACCATACGACATTGGATTTGGGGAATTAGCATTTGAAGGAGATTGTAAATTTGCTTGTGAAGAGACTCTTGATCCTAAAAGTGGATATCTATCGAATTCAGGTGGAGAAAAAATTTCATTAGTATTTGGCTCCATTGAATTTGGTGAATTTATTTGTGGGAGTGGAGAGTTTGCAGATCTTGGTGGCATTAAATATGCAGAATTATTATTTTGGTTTAATGCACTTGCATTTTTTGAATAGTAACCTTTATAATCTGAAATATGACTATTATCTAAATTATTTGTATTGTTTGTTGTATTATTAAAATCTAATGATGAAGATGATCCAGATTCTAAATTATCTTCATCACTACCCATGAAAGGATTTGATAATTGTTGTCCATTATTATTTAGATTATCAAATGAATCCTGAGAATTTTCATTACTTCGATTATTATTATTTTCAGTTAAGTTTCTAACGTACATTATTGTTCTTTATGAATTAATGAAAATGGTTGATATTTGTTTGTTTTTGTATATTATTTTTAATTCGTTTTTGATGTTCTTATGTTCCTGTTCTTTATTATTATTGTTGTTATTATTATTATTATTATTGTAGCGATGGTTATTATTTATTTATGTGTTTTTTTTTTTCACAAAAAAAATAAATAAATATATATATGTATATTTATATATATATATTTAAATTATAACTAAAGTACAATAATACTAAAAGAAAGTACGTGTGTGTGTATATATTATATAATAATATTCGATAAAAAAGAAAACTTTATGTTTTTAAAGAAGTACAAATCTACTTAAATTTTCAAATTATTGTTCAATAGATAATAATGATGATGATATTTATCTACTTTATTTAATATTGTAAGATAATAGCAAAGAGAGAGAAAGCATACGGACTAAACCTAAATGATGTAAATAGCTAAGATTGATCCAGAGGGAAACAATGCAAAAAAAAAGATAACTTGATCTTATTACTACTTTCATATAGCAAGAGATGAAAAAAAAATTTTTTTCTTCAAAGATCAAACTCTTTCGTGTAACAGATCGAAAGTATAAGTGAAATGTCTATCTTTCTCTCTGTCTTCCATCCAGCGGTTCAAATTACAATTGATTCTGTGTGTATGTAAAAGTAAAACAATTTAGAATTTTGTGTGAGGTGCAAAAGAAAGAGAATTCGGTTTTTATTCCTTTGAGATCTCTTTTCTCTGAAGAAACCGCTGCAGTAGTGGCTACTCGAACAAACAATAAATCAGAAATGAGGCGCGAAAAAACAAACAAATCAAAAGAAATTTATTTTTAAATTGTGCAGAATGTGGCGGAGAGAGAGAGAGAGGGAGCCTCGCCACGTTTCTTTTTCTTTGATGATTGTTACCCTCTCTTGCCGGCCGATTGGTGCGGGTATTTCTTTGTACTGTCTTTTTTTTCTACTTGAGCCAAGCCTCTGTTTGTTCAATTTCTCCGCGTAAGGAGATGGTGAAAAACGCGAAATATCTCAATAATAATCATTTTTTCAACCCTTCAGCTTTTTAAAAGTATGGAGAATAGAGTAAAATTGTACTGTGAAAAAAAAACACGTCCTTTGTATTTCTGGTTTTAGTGAACATTCTTTTTTTCACAACGAGCAGAAAATTAGAGCTGTATATATTACGCGTCTCTCTGGTGAGAGAGGGGGAAAGTAAATATATTAAACAGGAACAAAGGAAAATTGCAATACGTACTACTATAATTGATGTTTACTTAGGTTGAAAAATGTTAAGTGGAAAACTTATTTCAGGAAAAAATATTTGTATGCTTGATTTAAGGATCTATGTGAAAAATATGTATATGGGTTTATTATGTATGCAACAGCGTTCTTGACCAGAGAACTACATTTGAAATTTCTTGTTAACAAACAGAAAAGGCAATACAATAGCTATGCGTTAATCTTGGCAGTGTGATATGTATCAGTATGGAGTGCAGTGGAAGCTGCTGTAAACATTTGTATGCCAACATCGTGTTTGTTTGTTTGTTTGTTGATAAAAAAAAATTATGCGTGTGTGAATATATGTATATATGTTACTTTAATGTGCCAAAAAACAAAATAAAAAGATGACATTAAATCATCATAAACATTTTTTGTTCCTGGAATTTTTATGTTTTCTTTGTATGCATTTTATACTATTGGCATCTCATTCGTTTTGTAGTAATATTTTGTTTCTTTATATATTGTAATCGTATTTGTTCTAATACTCTATAAGTTAAATCATCTTGAGTATTCTTTGAATAACATGAAATATATTCTGGTTCATTAAAATAGGATAATCCATCATAATTATGATAAGGAATTTCAATTATTATTTGTGCAATTAATTTACTTGTTGTAGAAAATTTATAATCAATATTATAATTAGTTATATTTGGAAACTTTTTAAAATTTAATTTAATATTATCATTGAACAAATTAATTGTCTTCATTAGATTATCTCTTTCACTAAATATTGTTAACTTATCTTGATTTATTTGAAATTGATAATCATTAAATAAATTATCTCTTAATAATGATAATTTAAATGTATTTAAATTACTTTGTAAATCTTGAATTATTTGTGATATTATTTTATTCTCAAATTGAATATTTTTTTCAACATATATTTGATTCCCTTTGGGCCCAACCATAACTTGATAATTTGTATCTTTTGTCTTAATATATTGTTCTTTTAAATTCATAATTTGATTAATTATTTCTTGTAAAATTAAATTTTCATTAACTTCTTTATTAATAAAAATTTTTATTCCATCTGAACATATTTGATTTTTCAATGAAATTGTTTGAAACATTTCATTATTATTCAAAATATTAACTTCATTGGAATGGTATTGTAAATCATGTCTATTACGTTTTTTATTCCCCATACAATACATATTTTGTCTGTTTTAATTTCTGTTGTATTTGAAAACGTAAAGTCGACCTAAATTTATTAATTACCTCAATTTATGTGTATATATACAAATAGACGTTTCCCCTATTCTTGAATAATCAATTCTTCGATAATTTTGAAATCACTCTGGTTTAAATATCTTAATTGTTTTATATTCTTCGATGATGAGTTAATCTGTCTCTCCCCTTATATCTCGCATGGCTTTATCAATCTTCCAAAACATTTTTTTTTCATCTTTCCACTACAAATTTTCTCTCAGACAATTCTTCGGGGAGGAAATTCAGAGGTGTTCTGGAATCTTCTAGAATAATAATATTCTTTGACAGTAATTCTTATTAGTTTTCTCAAACAGCATATATATATATATATATATATATATGTATATGTATATATGTATATATGTTAAGACAGTGTCTTAAATATATATATTTTACCACTAACCACTCTCCTTGGTATATATTTCCATGTCATATGGTATTTAAGACCATGTAACTTGTTTTGAAATACCTTCAAAGGTAGGAAATAACATTGTTTTATCTTGGAAACATCAAGCTATCAAACATTGTGGATACTTCATAATTTCTTGAATTGTTAATATGATATATCTCCCAAATTTAATTCTTTTATATGAGCGTTCAATGAGTATATATATATATATATGAACCTTCATTGGTTTGTTCCTTTATTTCCGCTCATTGCTCGCTTTCCCCCGGTAAATAACAAATTAACAAACAAACAAAAAACTAAATTTTTCAAATCTAATTAAAGAAAAAAGGGACATTCTTAAACAATTTAACCACAACTTAAAATAAAACAAATAAAGAAATCTTTGAATTCATATTAATATCATTGGATAAATCATCGTCTGCGTATCAAAGATGATTTTGGATCAGTCTATTTTACAATTGATACAAGTTGTAGATAGAGATTTAGAATTATTTACACAAAGGATTGCTTTAGGGGCCACCGATATATCCCTAAATAATAATATTGATAAAGATAATAATGATAATGAAAAATATTCTCAAATTGAAAATTCGCAACATGTTTTGCAACAACTTAAGTCATTAGTTGATGGATTTCAAAGAAATATTTCAACTGAAACAAATAGCAGTAATAATAATCAAATTCAAAAAATTGATTTTGACAATATTAGAAATTTTACAAAACAATTATCTTTAAGTACTACTTCAAAAGGAAATATTACTAATTTGAAGCCAATTAAAATCTCTAGTATTGACTCAAATTTAAGAATTACGGAGATTAATCAATTTATTAATTATACTATATCACGTTATATATTAATATTATGTTATTATAGTGTTACAGCAGAAACTTTAAGAAGATTACCAAAAGCAATAGAAACTGAAAAATATTTTAAAACGATCGAAAATTCATTTATTAATAAATTGTTTTATTTATTACAAACTTCAGTTGGAAAATCATTGAAGTTATTTAAATTAATTCAAAAGAAATTAAATCATTGTTTTGAAGTATCGAAGACAAAAAATATCTATAATAAGGGATTATCTCGATTTTCTTTTAAACAAATATCAGAATTTGCTAATACATTTTGTTCTAAAGAATTATTGCCTTCTTTAAATAAAATTAGTAAAGTTCAAAATTTCGATTTTGTTGGTATTCCAAGTTCTAGAACAAGAATATCAAATCCTGTTAAATTTATGTTTGGTTTACCTGGTTATTTAGTAAATAATGAACTTCAAACAAAGACCCAAATGATAACTAATTTGAATCAAAATACAATGGCAAAATTTGGTAAATTAATTCAATCATTCCCAAAGGAATTTGCTAATGATAATTTGATTAAATGTTTTGACATTTTAGAAAAATTCTTGAAAGAATTTAATATTAAAGATAAATTTGTTAAAAACGTTGAAGTATCGCCTTTTAATGTTCTTGAATCCACACAATGCTTTGTTAAGGAATCAAATTCTATTCAAATGGTTTCTTCCAAGAAACCTAGCCTTATTGTTAGATATTGGCCTATTGGATTATTTGTTGTGCTTAATGGACCAGGTTTTGTCTGGTTTGCATGGGAATCTCGTTTTAAAGTTATTAATTTCTTACAAAAAAACGTTATTCAGTTTGTGAAAGGTTTATTTTATAATTGGGTTTGGGTACCTATTAAAGATATATGGGCTACTGTCAGACATGACGAGGGAAGCGAAATAGCTATGATGTCTAATGGTACTTTGGATTCAGAAATGAATTCATTATGTCGAATGGTAATTCAACTAATGAAAGATAATAACCCTACTTATGTTAATATTATAGGTGAAAATGTTTTGACTGATCAAATCATGCATGGTAATCTTGATGAATTCATGAAAATATATGAAAATGAATTAAATAGCCCAATTAAGAATATTTTCACAGGTAAATTGATCAGATCGATACTTATTCAAGTTCAAAAAACAAAAGTAGACGGATCATTAGCTTTAAATGGTATTGACAAGATGTTAAAATCGCAGCAGTTAGTATTTGGTATATTGGCTTTATCACCCGCAACATTTGTCATTTATTTGACCATAAATTATCTTGTAAAATTAATTAGGTTAGGGAACATTTTCTCAAATATAAAGCATTATAAGGAAGAAGTCAGCCAAAGTTTAAACAACGTTGAAAGATTGTTAAATTATCAGGATTTCGAAATAGATGACGAGAATTTAAAATATATTAATCATGCATTATTAATAATGGAAATTTCAAACTTATCGTCTAATGGATCTGTGGTAGTACCAAAGAGCAGAAAGTATGAATGGAATAGAGATATTGGGGAGTTAATTAATATTAAATTTTCTAATACTGCTAAATTAAATGTTGTTAATAGAGTATACCATACCTACTCCAGGTATTTTTTGACTTAAAAAAAGAATATTGCTTGATGATAGCAACAATCGATATATCTATAAATATAACCAAATTATCTAAATAGTTAAATATATATATTCTTATTTAAAATAACCAACATTAATAATTGGAAAGGTAGCAAGGAAAAAAGGTTAAAAGTCATGTTGTATTTATTTAGAAGGACAATTATCTCAAATAAAACCGTGTAATGTACATATTTGTATACTTAAGAAAAAAAAGGAAAAATGTGTCATAATGTTGCTCTTAAAAGATGATTTTTTTTCAAAGAAACCATTCTTGTTACAGCGGGTTATAAATAGTATACTTAGAATATACTATTTACCAGGTCACTACCTAACGTGGCACCAGCACCAAAGATAGCAGCATTACCAAGTTTACTACCAAATTTTTTCATCTGGCTAGAGCCGTTACTATGTTGTTGTGGTTGTTCAACAACAACTTGTTGAGGTTGAGGTTGAGGTTGAGACTGATAGATAATTTGTTGTGGGGGTGTTTGTTGATAATAATTAGTAGATGGAGGTGGGTAAGGAGATTGCTGTTGTGAGGATTGTTGATAGGATGCTTGAGAAGAATGGTTTGTATATTGTTGCTCTAATTTATTATCATTTGCATATCTTGGTGGTCCTGCAACAGAGCCTGAATCCTTTGGAGCGGTGTTCGAAAATGCAGGTTTGACGTAATTCGAAGGGAACATGCCAACTTTACCGTTACATTTACCTTTATACCATTCATTAGAAGGTTTTTCTATAATTTGGATTTTATCACCTGTTTTTAATTCTAAATCTCCATCTTGTTGGGGTGGAAAATCATATATAGCTTCAACATATTCCTCTTGGTTGGAGTTGGAATTATCTCTAGAGGAGTTAGGATCATATTTCTCAGGTAATGAATCGTTGATTCTGTTAAAAACATCATCCGATATAACATTTGATTCTCTTAAGAAATCTAGTTCAGTTCTAATATTGGTCAACGAACGGTTAATCAGAGAGGCAGACATGTTTATATCTACTATTTAATTCGATAGGGGTAATATAAGTTAAAAGATAATTGAAAAGAAAATGTTTATACGAAAAAAAACTGTTCAGTCTATATTTCTCTCTTCAATATACAAAGCTTGTATGTATTCTGAATATTAATGAAACTTAAATATATATTTTCTTACTCTTTGTACTGATCCAAGAATAGTATCGAATCGTACGTATATATAGATATGTATATTCAGTTTGAATGGGTGTGGGTGATGATCCTGCCGGCAGGCGCAGTCATTCGTACCTAATGATGTGAGATATACAGCTTTGTATCATTATTTACGTAGTAGTGATGAGGAGGAATGTATTTAATGAACGTAAATTACTCCTCCTAGTTCCTTCATACATAAAATTGATATTACATTATCGAACCAACAGTTGAGTAACTCTTAACCACTTCATATAGGATTTGTGTTATCGCACAACATATTGGAATCCAAGTTGACATGGCGAAAAGACCGGAGTTGTAAACAGCCCCAATTAAAAATCCCATTACAGTCCCTACTACAAATCCTTGAACACCACCATATGTAATGTATATGGCTAATATCATTATACTCCTTGGTTGATTCCTATGTGTGATGGTTGCTAGTAGACCTGTTGCCCCATAAAATGCACCGTTGAATATGAGACACCAATATAGAGTAAACTTCCATATATCCACAATATCATATAGAAATGCTAGACTATAATTCTTGTTCGATATGGGCCAATAAAGTGATGGGAATTTTGGTGTTAGATACCCTATGGGTATTTCAATAGATGTAATGAAAGTTCTGTAAGGAAAGTGTTATCAATATTTTTTATGAAATTGATTTATTTAGATGGTTAGTAGCATGTTTGTTGAATATAATAAATTGGAAACTCTTATTATCAATAATAATATCAACTTTATATGTTAAAAAATACGTACTTCATGTGTCTTTTATATGTGTGTATGGACTAATGTTAGATTATCGATAACTTTTCTTTTCTCAAGTTATGGAATCAGAAAAAAGGGTATAATTGTCTCTCAGTAAATAATTTTTGAACAAATAGCTTCTCAAATCATAAGCAATGAGTGTATCGCTATGAATTCCAATAACGTGAGTATTGTTGCATGTCTACTTTCCCCCTTCTTATATCTACTTGTGTATTAAGATAGTTGAATAATGGATCTAAACTTAATTTTTCACGTCAGAGATGGCCCGCCCATACTAAGCACAATAAACACTAAAACAATTCAAGAGATGTTCCAGTAAGCAGGATATAACAGAATTATTAAAGTACTATTGACTCTGTTCATAAATTAGAAGCAGTAAAAAATTTATGTCCATTATTCTGTTCAATAATATTGGATTTGTAGAACTTATTTTTGCATTGTTCTCATAAAGATTGAAGAATTTAGTGATACAGAAATAAAGCGATGAGGAGGCCATGGAAGGAGTACGTGGCACCTAATGGGAAGAAATATTATTATAATACAGAGACCAAGGAAACTCAATGGGATAAGCCCGTCTTTCAACCTCAACAGAAGAATGTTAACCAACAATCCAGCGGTGATCTTCAGGGATCATCTCTATCAAGCAAAGTTGATTTTCCTGTGTATGTTATACCTCTATCCAACGATTGGAAACTAGTAATATGGAGTAATGGTTCCAAGTTCTATATTGATCCGCTTGGTAAATCACACACAGAATTGAATGATTCGGATAGTTTAGAATTACTGGATTATATCAATCGTGACAAGTTGATTCTTCTTGTTGGATTTGCAAGGGGTTATGTGTCTTCCAATATAGACCCAAACATTATCTACGATCAAATTTTGGAGGAAATTGAACAAACGAAACAAGATTTACAGGGAGATAAAGATAATACACTGGACAGTGATAATAATAACAGTGGATCACAAGATACGAAGGAAGTAGAGGAACACGTAAAAGAAGAAGACTTGGAGCAACAAAGACAATTGATCTCTGATTTGAATGAAGTTGATGAATCGAGCAATATAGCAAGGGATACTAATAATAAAAATGAATTCATAAAATTGTTTGATGGGTTCAATCTGGATAAATATTCAACATGGAGAATCGAAATGAAGAAAATTGAATCTCAACCATCATTTTTCCTTATTGAAAATGATAATGAACGTGAGCAACTATTTGAAGCCTGGTGTTCAAACTCAAAGACAGCCGAGGTTGTTGATAATGAAAATGTTTCCGAATCAGATTCATCCGTGGAGGAGTCGGATGAAGAAGAGTTAGAACCAACAAAATATCATTACTTATCACACATTATTAGTAAAGGAGATATTGCGAGCGATACAATATATCAAGATATTCGTACACAAAACAAAGTACTTTTCAAAGAATTTAAGATCAAAGAATTCGTTCCATCGAGAAAAGAACAAGAGCAATTTACTTCACAATTGTTATTTTACTATAAAAAATTTGATGTCAAGGAAAGAACAAAACTATTTGTTGATTTGCTCAATAGTAATAGAGTGCAATTAACCCAGTCCCTTCAAACCTCTTTGGAGTTGAACAATAAAGTACAGCTTCCTTCGGAGACACAGTTCCAAACTCTACTAGAAGAGAATGATTCGTTTGAGATAGAGACAACCCTTCTGAAATTAGAGCAACTGATAAGCACTCAAGGTTTACTGGACAAATTAACAGCAGAACCAACCTACTATGTAATAGGGATCAAAGATAAGACCATTGAACTATTTAACTTCTTGAACCATCTAGTGAATGTATCAAAATAGACTCGTACATCACGATAATGTTAGAGCCATTATATATTTTATTATGTGGCTCTCTTCCGGCATCTGCTCGTCTTCGCGAAGTATGCAAACCGCTAATTTGTGTGAGAGGCATCGATTCCATCAACACTACCGAAATTAAGCATAGTTATAACTGCAATAAAAATTTATACCAATACCAGGGAAACACAGATAATGTTATTCTGATTTGTTAGAACACCATTTCTACTAGCATCATTAATACACATCTCTTTCAATTCTGATACCTAACGACAATCGCAACTAATAAGGAGGTGGACTACCAACAGGAAAATACGATATATGAGCATTGCTACTTCTACAGAATATACCAGTGGATGGAATGAGACAAATAATGATGGATCTGATACGCCACATTATCTTGTCGATTTGACCGAAAGACATTTATCCAACTTTGAGATTCTGAATTCCTTAGCTTTGTTACAAAATTATGAAAATCTGTTCACATTCATTGAATGCCAGGTTTACGGTAATCTAGTAACTGGATCTGTTCAGGCTTTGCTAGTGCCTCCTTTCGATATATGGTTGATTATTTTGACTATAGCCACTGTTTCGACAGCTAGTAAAGACGAAATTCTGCGAGAAAATGATACTTATAACCCCTCGAGAATACCTTTGAACAAACGTGCAATCAAATTATTACATGTGTACAGTAGTATACTTACGAATTTCAATGTAAAGAAATATAACCAATATGATCTCGAATTATTGCGATGCCAGATATTTATAGTAGTGGATACACTCCTACCCCAAACAGATGGAAATATATTTGCAAGTACCTCAGGTCGAACTTTAAGAAATCGAGTTTATAGTCCGACATTTGGGAAATTAAAGAATCCATATTTATCGTATAGGGATTGTTTACAACAGATTGATAACGTTTTAGGTAATAAGTTGATAAATGCAAAATTCTCCCAGCCAGGTGAAATGATCAACACCTTTATCTTTACCCTGTCAAATTCATTACTAGGAAACTCAGATGATAATACCGAATTCTTAAATGTAACTGAGTCGTGGCTTCCCATTTTTAATTTTTTATTGGATATGATACTTCTGCGTCAGAATTATTTCATCGAAAATGAAACGGCAAAAGCAGGCTCCACAATATCGCCAACTTTATTTACACAGCAGCTAATTGAAAGTCCTATATCTAAATTCCTCAGAATTATTAATTCTGCCCAATTCACGGAACGTTTTATTGAATATATCTTTATCGATTGTCCCGATAAGAAAAAACAAAGCAGCTTCGTAAATGAAGTTAATTCGAATAATGTACTCAGGCTTTCAAGTACATATGTTACAAGAACATTCTATCCACCTGAATATGTATTGCAACGTTCTATGAGCTTAAGAAGACAATTTACATTTTTGGCGTTTCATCTATTGTCTATTGTTCCAGGCGGTCACACGATGATTTCGCCAAAGGTAGATATTCAAACACTTGTACAAGCTATATCTGTGGAGCTTTGTTCATTGATTGATATTTCAGATTATCAGGCATTTCTATTTTCAGATAATTTAGAAAGGGATATTGTTTTTATCCCATTGCTTGCTGAAGCCGTTTTTAATAATTTAACAGAAATTAATAATGATATATTTGACTGGGAGAAGTTACATTTAGCTAGACAAGATACAGGCCATAGCTCCAATGATAGAGGTAGTATTCCTGATAAGATATATAAGGTCAATTTTGTTAACAAACTCGATACAATTGAGCGGGCTCTCAAAGAATACATTGCAGCTCTAAATATACTCCAAATGTCAATAGGCATAATGCCTAAAAAAGCTAGACAAGAAGAATATGATATCAAACTGAAATGCTGTATATGTATTCTGACTGTTTTCGACTTTTTCTGTTTGTTACATGTGCCTCAACTGGAGGTGAGCAAAGATGACACCCTCAGGAATTTTTCAGAGACTCTTAACTCACTGCTAGAAAATTTCGAGCAATCATGTGTTGAGTACGATATAGAGCCATATCATAAAAACATAATTAACAAAACATTAGTTAAACTATCTGCCATTGTTAATTTTTAATAGAAAAACCCAAAATGAGGATCGTTGTATCAACATTTTAACGAGCCTCGGGGTTAAACATGTAATAATATTAATAACAAAAACTCATTTTGTTTATCAAAATAAAAGAACGCTTCTGCCAAGCCTGTAAATTTAATAAGAATGAAAACACCATCTATAATTCAATATCAAGCGATTCAGCAAAAATGCGGGCGTATGCAAAAATAAAAAGAAAGCCCTGTAGGGGGCTCGAACCCCTAACCTTGTGATTAAGAGTCACACGCGCTACCGATTGCGCCAACAAGGCTTATTTTATTGAAAATAAATAATTTAGAGCAACATTTAAAATTATTTATTATTGTCCGGGTAACCCTTTTTAAAATTCTAAAATTTGTTTTATTGACCGAATTTTATCTGTTAATGTTGGAAATTATATCACAGTGTGACACACAGTGATCTTCGTACAATGCGATATTGCTGTGAAAATTTCTGTATATAAAGGAACCCGTTTTCCAAATTATATAGAATTATATATTACACTTTCTCACATCTCTCTCTGATAGGAGGGGGAGGAGCTCTGCTGCTGGCAACGGACACCTAGTCCTTACCTACAGTAAATATATATACTATTATTATTCTCTAATTCCCAGTTTTCCGACAGTTAATTCTACATAAATTTTATTAAATACTAACTATACCATTTATATACCATGAAAGTCAAGGAATAGTCATTCAGATTAAAATTAAGCATATATTTTCTAAAATTCTGAAGTGTTGGATTTTGGAATTATTAGAGGAATCCATTTCTTTAATATGGTACAAAATTTAATTTATTAGAAATCAACGTATAGTCGTCTGATTTCTTTAGTATACAAATTATAAATAATATACAAAATAGTCAGGGAAATAAAATATTCCAATGCATGAAATATTGTTCCCTTTATATACCTTTGGATTTGGTTACATTTCGTGATTATAAATCTCCAATACTAGCATTGTAGAAATTATGCATGGTTTCCAAATGCGTCTTATTATTATCTTTTCTCATTTTGGGTTGTTAAATATTGAACATTATCAAATCTGACAATCTTTATTATTCTTTTATTCTTATATTTTATATTCTTGACGTCATTCTTCTATCATGTAAATTCCGACACAACCAAATAACACCATTTAGTCTATGAAGAAAACAAATATGGTTTAAGTATTTATTGGCGATCTCACATCTTGTATGTACTTTTTTCATGGATATAAGTGGGGAGTCAATCTAATTTTTCCCGAACATTATAAAAAGTTTTTGTTGCTACTAAATATTTACTAGTTAGATGAACAATAAAATATGCAATAAAAGGGGAGTATGTGTACTCATAATACTCTGTTACTTGTTGAACGGTAATTTTTTGTTTCTTCCCTGGGGACAAGATGTTTCTGTAGCCTTGTTGGAAAGAATATCGGCATGTATTCGAACCACAATTTACGATTTAGTGAGTATATAATTGTATCGCCGCAATACTTAAACAAATCTTTACTTTTTATTAAGTGCATATTGATGTAACTAACATTTTGCTATTTAAGGTTTGTTCACCACCTTGTACCCATAGAACTAAACCGAAATTCCATAATGAAATGGTTATAAAAATAGAATTAAATATGTTATTTAGGGACTATTCTTCAATAAATTAGTGCCCACTTTTAAAATTGGTCTTGCAAGGAATTCAAAACTTTCAATATGGTGGTTACAATAGGTGAAAGTAAGAAAAATCATAAGTAAAGAAAAAAAAGAAAGGATATCAAATTATTATACAGAAATTTTTTATATGTAAACATGATACTACATACCGAATATGAATGAACAAATAAAATTCAATTAATTAAAAATTAAAAAAATATGACTAGAAATGCAAAAGTAAGAAAACAGTAAATTGTTGGTTAAATTATTCTGCCTTTAATTTCTTTTGCTTTTTAGGAACTCTTGCCAAATAATAGAATAATATAGCAGCTGCAAAGTTAATGAAGATGTAGCAAATAAAGATACCATAGTTTCTCCATCTTTGGCCATATTCAGCGTTAACAGTAGCTAAATAATCATTGGTACGAGAGTATTCACATAAACCACAGACATCAGTAGCATTGTTATCTCTTAGATAACCAGTACCAGCATATGCTAGATATGGAGCTAAGTATTCACCACAAGTCATACCAGCGGCTGGAGTAAATTCAACAAATTCGTTCTTGGTACAAACAATATCAACATTACCGACACCAATTGCTAATAGAGCATCGATCATGTAGGTTAAAGGAGAAACTCTGTACATGAAAATCCAGAATCTTGGCATAGCATCCTTAGTAACCATAACACCACAGAAAGATAAACACATTGTAAACATCAAAGAGGCCATGTTAGCAGCATTTTCTGCAATTTCGATAAAGGAAATAGCCATGGTACCCATGGAACCACAGTAGACAAAGAAGGCAGTAGAGAATAGCCAGAATAAAGCACCTCTTTCATGTAATTGACCAGCAACAGAAGCATTGTGGTAAAAACCAATCGCATAGTAGTAAATAAAGTAAGCCAAAGAACCAGCCAAGAAGTTCCAGAAGACTTCGACGAGAATTTGTGAAACAATGAAAGCTTTCCATGAGAATGTTCTTGATGGTCTTTCTCTTGCCTCGTATAAATCTCTTTGTTCGACGAAATTTGGTAGATATTGTTGCAACAATGGATTAAAAATAACAGTAAACATGAAAATGGCTAACATTTCATTTTGTAAACCTTGAAGAGAAGTATTAGCCTTGAAGAAAGTGAAACCAATGAACAGCATATTGAAAATTGTTAAGATAAACTTAGACCATAGGTATTGTGGAGATCTCCAATATTGTTGGAAAAGACGTTCAGAGACCAAGTTGATTTGATAAGGAATACCAGTAGCGAATTCTTTGTGAGCAGTTGGATCATCTTCTTCCTTAGCTTGACCTGGAAGATCTTTTTCCATACGATCTAACTCTTCGTGGACGGCTTTAAAGTGTTCAGAATTTCTCCAGACCTCATAATAATCTTGATTGGCATGAGAACCAGGAGCAGCACCAACAACTTCCAACATCCATTCGGCTGGATTAGCCTCTGGAGGACATTTGTGAGAACCGTGAGATTCGAAGTAATCAATCATCTTTTGACAGCCATGACCTAATTCACCAAAGTAAACAGTTTTACCACCTCTTTGCAGGAATAATAAACGATCGAATTCTTGCATTAAAATAGCGGAAGGTTGATGAATAGTACAAAGAATAGCTTGACCGTGAGACGCAAGCTTTCTCATCAATTGACAAATAGCCCAAGCAGTTTGAGAATCTAAACCGGAAGTAGGTTCATCTAAAAACACCAAAAGTTTAGGTTTGGCAGCTAATTCAACACCAATAGTTAATCTCTTTCTTTGTTCGACATTTAAACCTTCACCTGGGACACCAACAATAGCATCAGCGTAGTTGTCCATTTCTAAAATAGTAATAATTTCTTCAACGTAAGCGTTTTTCTCTTCAGTGGAAACATCGGATGGTTGACGTAAGTAAGCAGAGAATCTAAGGGATTCTCTAACAGTGGAAGTTCTCAAATGTAAATCTTGTTGTTGACAATAACCAATAGATCTTGGGAATGATTCATCACGAAGTCTACCATCAACAAAAACATCACCAGTAATAGTACCCATAGTGACTCTTTCAGCCAAACAATTCAATAACGTAGTTTTACCAGCACCGGAAGCACCCATTAAAGCAGTTAAAGTACCAGGTTTAACCCAACCATCAACATCACTTAAAATTCTTCTAGTTTCATCTTTGATTTGAACATCGTAACACAAGTTTCTCCAATGGAAAATAGCAGTAGACTTAGATAGACCGATACTTTCTTCTTTATTTTCATCAGATGAGATTTCAGAATCTTCTAAAAGTTTTCTATCATTAACACTTGATTCATCAGTCGTACCCTTTTCAATATCTTCTTCTCTCTTATCTGGACGAGCCCTTTGAGGTAATTGACCATTCTTCTTCATCTTTCTAATAATACTCTTTGGGAAAACTAAGATTTCACCCTTTTGTTTAGCACCTTCGTTGAATTCACAGACAGCCAAGTAAGCACCCAAGAAGAAAACCGCAAAAGCCATACCAACACCGAAACCACGCCATTTATGTTTGTGTTCATAACCGTAATTAGCCTTGATATACGCGTCACCATTAACAAAATCTTCACCTGGAACGGCACCTAAAGAAATACAAACTCTTTCAGTACCAGTGGCATTAACATAAGCAGGACCTTGAGGAACATATTGAGCACAAGGAAAATCACGATTGTGGAATTCATTAATCATTAAGGACTCGAACAAATAAGCCAATGGATTTAGATACCAAATCCATTCAGACCAACCAAGCATTTTAGTCTTTGGAATAGCAAAACCTGTATACATGGACATAGCTAATAATAACATAGAAGCCGGAAACATGGCTTCTGATAATGTTCTAGTAGCAGCACCAACAGTTCTAAACATATGAGACATAGCGAAGACAGCGACAATATTAATCAATAAATAAAAGAAGAAATCACCACCATTTCTTCTGAAGTTAACCAAGAAGTAGAAAATGATGTTGAAACAAACGGCAATAGCAGCTTTTGTAGGTAATTCAGATATAATAGAGGCAAAAGCATCAGCACTTGGATGGTAAAGAGAATATGTTTTATGTTTTTCAGTGATAGGTCTTGCTTCATATAACGTGAAAATTTCTAATAGACATGAGAAAGCATTGAATAAAATAGCAAAAAACATAGCGGAACCTCTGAAATAGAAAGTTGAAGTAGAATCATGTAACATAACTTTGTAAAACATAGAACCAAGAATTAAAGCCATTGATGAATTACCAAAAACCATAAATAAATTAACACTGGGGTTGTTTTTAATTCTCCAAACATTTCTTGTTAATAGATATTTAATTTGAAGGAAATAGTTGACAGTATAAGGAGAAGAAGGTCTTGATCTATTAGATTGTTTAGCAATATGAGCTTCTTTAACTAACTCACGGCTATCTTCAACGTTATTATTTAATTTTTCATCAATTTCAGCCATTAAATCTTTGTAATCTTGAGAGTTTTTCCAATATGTATTCATATCTTCTGGAGTTTGTGGAATAGAAATACCTTTCTTTAAATATTCTTGGTTTAAAATTCTTTCAGCTGGAGAAGTAACTGCAGTTAAGAAATCGGCTGTAGTTTGTCTATCTGGAGAAACGTAACCCATTTTTTCAAAATAAGCTTTAGCTTTAGTACCTGGACCAAAATAAATTTGATAACCTTGATCAAGAACACAAACTTTATCAAATAAATCGTAAGCATCTTGAGAACATTGATAAATAGCGACAGTAGAACATGAATTAACAGTAGTAGCATCAGTTTTTAAAGCACGAATAAACTCTAAAGCAGTAGCAGAATCTAAACCTCTAGTAGCATTATCCCAACATTGAAATTTAGAACCACAAATAGAGACTTCAGCAATTGAAACACGCTTACGTTCACCACCAGAAACACCTCTAACTAGATCATTACCAACTTTAGTATCTCTAGTATGAGAAAGACCATAAGTAGCCATTGCGACTTCAGTAATATGTCTGGCAAAAGTATCTCTATCAACACCTTTAATTCTATTTTGTGGTGTCTTTAATCTTGAAACAGTGTATAAAGTTTGATAAACGGTTAAATGAGGTAAATGAATATCACTTTCTGCATTATAAACCACTTCACCACGATAATGTTTTTTAATTTCTTTTGGAGTAAAACCTGAATATGAAATTGTTGCATTTTTACCAACATGGAAACCATGAGTATTGGTTGAAATTGTCTTTAATAAAGTTGTACAACCAGAACCAGGTCTACCAAGAACAACTAATAATTCACCTGGGTTAATACAACCTTCCATTTCTTTCAGAATTTGAAAAGAATTTTCTTCATTAACTGGTTTAACTTCTCTATATAAATAACTTAAAGCTTTTAAAGGAGCATTTAAAGCAGTTGCTTGATATTCAACATCTGATGAAGTACCAGATGCAGTTAAATCTTTCCAAACACAACCAAGAGAATAAGGTTTATAATAATCTGGATCAGATTTAGCTAAACGTGCCATATTTTTAACCCAAGCCGTTGAAGAAAAATAATCACTTGTTGGATCTAATTTTTCATCGTAACCAGATTGTTCAGGGTTAGTTAAAACTGGATTAATACCTTCTAAATTTGAGAAAATTGATTGATGATCATTTACAGAAGTTGAATCTTCATTATTATTGTTAGAAGAATTTATACTATTTAATGATTGAGCAGTTAAAGTTCTCGCTAAATTTTTAATTGTTGCTTCAGCTTGAGCATCAATACCTGTATAAGTATGAAGCCTACCTGACTCATCATCTGAATTTGTTGACGACGACATAATTTCTTTGAGTCTTCGTTAATAAATCAAGGAGTAATTAGGGAACTTTTTCTTTTTTCCAAGTGTTAAAGAAAAAAAAATTAATTGAAAAAGCTTCAAGAGGAGAATAGTAAAAATTGTATGATAATACATCAAGGGTTAATTAAAATTTTAAAATCTATAATATCTTTTATATATTTATAAGATTTTTTTTTTTTATTTGTTCAATCTAAAAATGAATTAGTTTTAAAAAAGAATCCTTTAAAAAAAAGTATCGATGATGCAATCTGATACTATTTGTTTTGTTTTGTTTTGCTTTGCTTTGTTTTGTTATCACTGAAAAAATGCCCACTCAGGGTGTGTGAGTGTGTGTAATGTTTGACTTATAGTGAAGATTTTCCAGTAAGAAGCTATTTGTAGAGGAGAGAGGGAGAGCATAGAAGGGGCTAAAAGTTTGCATCAGTAATTTTCCACATAATACATAGAGAAAGAGAGAGATGATAGTGATTACAGTGGCAAATGTTAAATTTTTGTTGTTATTTTTATTGTATACTTACTGGAGATAAGAAGTACAGCTCCGTCTGTTAATCCATACTTAAAAGGAGTTTTTGTCGCTGAGTAACAAGAAAATATCTAGTCTTCGTCTTTGCATTGAGTAGGTTGTGCAAGATTTTTAGTACTTTCCAAGCATGTCGTACGTATATTTATGTGTGTAAGACGATATATTTTTTTTATAACTAGGCGGTCCCGCGGGGTCGCCAAGGGGAAGAAAAGAAAGAGGGTTGTTGCTTTATTTGTAGAGGAGGAAGATATATGTATGTAAGCAAGGAACGGGGAAATGGAGGAGGGAAACAGAGGGTGCTCAGAAATACGTGGAGAGATGCACGTTTATCTCTTTTTTTAATATTTTTGTTACTTCCTTGCCGTAGAAGAGTATCCGCGGGAGCATCTCAGTCAAGAAAGTGGAGTTGAATTTTTGATATATCTTTAACCTTTTATTACTGGAGTAAGGATGAGTTGCTCAGTGTCACCCGCGGGTTTCTCTTATTTTTTTATTTTTTTATTTTTTTCTCCTATTTTGAGAAACCTAAGCCCCAGTTAATGCGGTTTCTTTAAATCTTTGTATTAAAATCATTGGAAAGATGAAAAAACAAAAATGAGGAGCCGCGGAATGCCTTTCTTTAAAACAGACTCAGTTTTTGAAGTGTCGTGTGTTTGTATGTATTTGGGTGTTCGTAGCAAATCCGCGGGATGAAGATGTTTTTCTTGTTTAATGACTTTGAGACTCTTTATTTGTTATTTATTGTACGGCTAGATCTCATCTACGTAACATTTGCCAAAATATATAGTGTTAATATTTGACGGATGAATAATTCGTATGTAGAAAAGATAGAAAAACCACGCCAAATATTTTTTGCAATGAGTAAGAAATAACACATCGAGAAAGAAAAAAGAAAGATTTTTGAGTTTATCAAAGAATAGAAACGTTAAAATATGTACCACTAAGATCTAAACCGTGGTGCGTCCAGGTAGTTTAGGAGTCATCAAGGCTTAGTTATCCGCCATAGTCATTTATGTTTGTTTATTGTTCTCTTCTATTGTAAGTTGTTCCAGTTTACACGGAAAAAATATGTGTATACACTTCGTGATTTTTTTTTTCTTTACACTTTTGTCTTTTTGGCATATCCCGCGGAGCATCACTTGTCTTTCTTTCTTTCTTTCTTTTTTTTGGTTAGAGTGTAAATATGTTATCTAGCCGCTAACCATTGTAACGGAATTAATAATAATATAAGTCAAGTTTTTATAAATATTGTTTACCAATCAGTCGTAGATTATGATTTTGGAAGCACTAGCCAAATTGTTCTAAGTACTGGAATTACTTTTCAAAAATTTACGTAGAGGACGTTAGCGGAAAGAATAAAATAAGACTTAAATCAGCCGCATTTTCTTTATTTTTATTTTAAAATGGAACAAAAAAATGGTGAAAAAAAAAAAAGTTACTTCCAATTACCGAACTTAGTTAATAATATCTCAAAATTATATTTACAAATATATGACCCCTTTTTTTTTGAGTACGTCACTACTTACTTGTAGAACGTCAAGATATGACCCCAAAATAATTTTAAGTTCGGATTTCGGAAAATACTACGCATTTCGGAATAACAATAATTTAAATTGAAAATGGTTACAATGATAAATCTCGGCGGCAAAATGCAATAAGAATGTTGTGATCTCTTCTACTATGTAAGACAGTAAATTTTAGATTTTTTTTTTGTTTTTGAAATAATTCTCTTTCTCTTTTTTTCTACACGCTGTAGAGAAGGATGACGTACGTTTTTACTCTACTATGTAGATATATATATATATATATATTTGAGGAAATTGAAATTAGGTAGAAAAATTGACTTAGTAGAATGTATATGAAGCTGTCGTTACAAGTGACCGTAGAATTTAAAGAGCTTTATTACATATATATTTGAAATGTCCTAAAGTTTCGGATGAATTCTTCTTTGTGGAGTTGAATAATATCTTATTTTACCTTTGGTTATAACAATATTGTGAACATAACAAAAAATATGAGGGCCTAGTTTCTCATTTATCTTATTTATACAATTTTATACTAAAAGAGACCCAAAATATCACTTTCTACGAGCGGCAGCAACTTTAAAAAATAATTTTATTGGATAATTTGTAATTGTTAATTTAAATCGACAAACTTATTTAGATGATCTTTTCATTTCGTTGTAAATTAATTAACATTTTCTGTAGTTGCAGATCTCGATTTTCTTATTTGGTTTTTTTTTTTTTGGAATTTTCAATTTTATCATTATTGTTTTTTTGTTTATCGCAAAAGTAGTAAAATCTCTCCTAGACTTAAATACTAAAAACAAAAAAGTTATATATTTAAGTAAAATGTCCAAGCTGAGTTATTTTTTATTTTTTTCAAAAACAAACCCATTTATAATATTAATGCCTATATATATCAATCTATCTCTATATAAATATGTAAATACCAATAACATTTTAATCATCAGATGTAAGATCAATAACTTCATTATCCAGTGGACCTGCAGGTCTTCCATTACTCATTTCAACACCAAGTTCATTTCTAATTAATGCATCAGAAGGAACGTCTCCTCTATTCTTATCACTTGTTTGTTCTACAGTACGTTTTTTTGGTATAATCGATGGATAATGTTTACGTGGTATAAATGGTGACACAACATTATTAGGAATACGTCTTGTATTTGTTGTTCCAGCTGCTATTGATCTACTATTGGATCCCATTGTACCCGTACTTGTCTTATTAGAGAAAAGTCCCGAACTATTAGTAGAAAATGTACCTGTGAGACCTAATAAATTAGATGATAAAGATGCGCCTGAAAGTAAGGGAGGATTAGTCTTCGTAAAATTAGTAGTATTTACAATTTGACCATTGGAATTTTCGGGTCTACTTGGATTATTATTATTAGTTGTAGTCGATGACGTAGGTTCAACCGTTTTCGTCGTACTGGTTCCACTTAATGATGAATCTGCTGGAGGTGTAGGTATTTGTAATGATCCAGCTTCATCTGTTGTGACATTTGATGATGATTCTATTACATTTGGTACAGATACGTTGATATTATTAGTGTTACCAGGAACAGGATGATGTCTTCTAATTTGAGATAACGGTTCATCTGAATCAACGTCCGAGTCATGATTATTATCGCCGTTGATACTTGTGGCTAAATCAGTAGTAGTACTGGATGCAGACGGTATATTACTTGTTGTTACATTGGCACCAGTGGTACTAGTAGTACTAGCAGCATCCTCTTTTTCTTGTTCCTCCTCTTGTTCCTCCTCTTGTTCCTCGTCGGAATCCAATGAAATAACAACAGTGTCAGCATTTCCACCATGTGAATTTGAATTCTTAGCTTCCGTTGTTTGAATGGAACCTAAACTTGTATCACCTTCTTTTTTAACTCCATCACCAGTATTTGTCTCTTGTTTTCCATCGTTAGGTTCATCTTCATGTAGTGGAGTCCAATCTCCATTTGTATTAATTTGTACTTGTTCTACATCATCGCTAGAGTGCCGTATAATATCATCTACATATTCTGATATCTCTAATTGATCAAATTTAATAACTTTAGAACATACCGGACATAACCATGTCGGTACTTGTCTTTGAGAATGTAAATACCACAAAGCATCAAAACATTGGATATGGTCACATGTAGCCGATTTTGCTGGATATTTCATTTTTGTATATGATATAGGACATTGCAAACTTAAAATCATTGAAGTTGTCACAAAATCATCATCACTTTCTTCATTTAATGTTTTCTTAATAAAAGATAATGTTACAGATCGTAGGATCTTTGGTCTGTGAAGAATAACTTGTTGTACTAACATCTCTGGTGAAAATTCGGAAACAAGGTAACATGCAGCTCGAAAATCTTTACTAGTTTGTGCATAGAGAATTTCAACAGTATTAGATCCTGCATCTGATATAAAATTTGTTAAATCTGCAGGCTTAGCAGTACCTGGTTTATTTTTTATCCCTCTAACATTATCTGTTATCTTATTTCCATTCATCGTTATTTCATTTAAAAATGGGAATTTTATTTCTTCAGGACGTTTATTATAAGGTGTAACTTCATGACAAAATAAAAAAAGTTTATGTTTCGAAGTCGTTTGTTCACTAAGGCACTCATGTTTGTGAAATCTAAACTTACTTTGTTTTCTACCTCTTTGTTCTGTTTTTGGTAAATACATATCTGAATTCGTAATTTTTCGTATTATCTTATAGAATATGGATGACATATAGGTTTCTGATATAGTCTTATCATTTTTATTCATAATAGTAGTTTGAGGTCCGGACGTTAAAGCTTGATGTCCATTTTGGGTTCCATTAGTAGAAGATCCAACATGAACTTGGAACTGTGCTGTTCCTCTTATTGTACTTGATGGTTGCTTGGAAGTTGGAATAGGTCGCCCCATTTTGATAGCTTCCCATACATCGAAATATACAGGCAATGTAGTTTCATTATGTTGTAATTTAGTTATTAAACAATTTATGGCTTTTGGCCTCCACGGATCGATACCTCCTGAACACATAGATCTTTTAATAAATGCTCCTATTCGTTCTTGTAATTGTGCTTTTAAACCTCCTGTGGATAACCCTAACGATTTAGATAAACTTTTCAGTTCTATGACACGTAGTTGTTCCATATTAGTTAATGTTTGCTTTATTTCATTTGCTAAACCTCCTGTTGCAGCTGCTCCTTGTGCGACAACAGGTCGCGTTGGAGGTCCTACTGGTGCAGCTGTTGCTGCTGGATGTGAACCATTTATTGTGCCCACCATTTTTATATTTTATGTTCTTTCTTAGTTTAAACAACTAAACTGTGCTACTTTAATGTTATAGGTTGGTAATTTGACATAAATATCTATTGAATTCGTCTGGGTTATTCTTAATGAGGAATTATATAGGATATCTAGGTGTCTAAATTCAAATTTTACAAAACAAAACAAAATTCCTATTTTTTATTTTTTTTTTTTCAGATGAAACTTGAAACAAAAAAAGTATAAATCCTTTATTAAAAGAAAAAGAAAAATATGGAATACCACCCACTAGAATTATTTACAATTCCTATTTTAGAATAAGTTAACTATCTCCTTCGTTAATCAACGTAGATCTTTTTTTTGGGGGCGATCCATTCTGTCGACTAGATTAATATGTTATATAAATGTTTCTCACTTAAATGTTACACGTAACGCATCGCCTAAATATTTTAATATTGCATGAACATGTCGCCTACATATTTTTCTTTTCCCTCCCCGCCGTATCTTACGCAGGTATAATGGGATCAAAAATTAACCACTATGTTAAGGCACGTCAACATCATCATTATAGTCATGAAATTAATAAAGGATAGTTCAGATATTATTTCATTCAGATACAATATCTTAGTTACCAGCCATACCCCACATACAATTCTTATTTAAGTGGTTATTCATTTCGTATATATATGTATATTAGTATATGGTACATAATAGTGCATACCATGAGTTATAATAAATCATGCCTGGGTAGAAAGATGAAAGAAAACAATATAAGTAGAACGTGATACATAAGACAACATTAAGATCATCTTTCTATGCTGACACATTTACTTCTTGTTCCTCTATGTCACACACATTTATGATACTTTCTTTCAGCACTGCTGTAGTACCTCTAGCAAACTTATAACTTTGTTGTTTTGGTTCTCTAACATTTGGAGTTCTATAGTTTCTTAAGTATTCGGCATCTTTACCGACCTCCATCACACAAACATCTACATTAGAACCTGAACCTAAATCATTCCAAATACCTGCTTCAATTGCATCTGCAGCCAAACTAATGGCTTCCTCTTTCGTCATACCTTCTCTCCACCTAGATTCAAGAACAGCCATGGCTGCAAGGGAACCAGAACCCAAAGATAGATAATAACCAACATCTGTAGAACCATGAGCCTGTACAGACATTAGATGAGCACCTGTTGGATCAACACCTGCAACAATCAAATATGCACCGATATGACCCTGGTATTTAAATAAATGTTGTTTTAGCATTTGTAAAGCGGTCACTACACGAGGTTGTCTTTTTGTTGATAAGGTATGTAATTCAATGTTAGATCCAATTAAACCAGTAACAGCCTCTGTATCTGCTGCCGTACCTGCACCAGCACACCATATACGTGGGGAGATACGATGCAGTTTAGCACAGTTCTTATCCGCAACAATTGGTCCTTGTGTAGATCTTGTATCGGCTGCAATCAGTACACCTCCTTCGAATTTAACACCAACAATGGTGGTACCAGTAGAAGTGGCCTTAGGTTGTCCACTGGTCTTCGAGGCTAGATAGTGATTTCTTTGGTAATTATCAAACGATAGACCTGTCATTTTCTTGATTATTCTCAATTGTATTGTCTTTGAATATATGCTTGCAGTTGCTGCTTTACTTGGAACACTCTCTTTTTCTTTTCTGATTCTAGAAATACCTACTTAGCTTTGCAACTTATAAGGGTCTAATTTCCCACTACTTTTCAAATTAATATCTGGACTTCCTAGGAACAAAAATATATATATATCCTTTAGACTTTTCACGGGTGGCAAAAAAAATAAAAGCGAGAGGGAAAGATATAACATAGAGGAATATAGAGGGCATTCCGTATAAGATGATATTTATTTCCATGGTTTACTCTATGGGTTCAATTTTGAATGGATGTCATTAAATGAGTCTTAATTTTCTTTGATGCATTATAAAATTATCTATTATTTGTTCTATATAATCTTTAAATAAATGAACTTAATAAATACACTCACTTGCGAGATACATTTCATGATACATATACAGATCCTTCCGTAATTAAGAAGATGAGAAGAAAGGAAAGAATGAACATATCTAGAAAAAAAGTTTTATAAGTGTATGATTTTTTTATGCCAACATCTTCGTAATATGATATTCGATAAGATGTCTGTGTGCTAATACAGTTGAAATTTCTAATCTACGTTGAACATCAGCCCAATTATGAGCTTGAATCAAAACGATTAAAAAGAACTCTTCAATGATCATAGTAGGCGTATTAGCAATCAATTGACCAGTAGTACTCCATTTCATACCAGATGAAATACAGATCAATGCAACGACAATTAAAACACCACAGACAACACTATATTGATCTGAACATAATTTATTGACAAATGCAGATATTCTATATTTTAAAGTCTTTGTAACTCTACTATTTTGTTCTTCTAATGAATCGATCATATCACGAGGATTTGGAATCCCTAAGATTTGCATCAATTCCAAATCCTCAGCAATGACTTCATTATAATTAACCTCTTCAGCAGCGACGGATCTATCATAAACTTCTCTTAGGACATAACCATCGATGAAGCCAACTAAACCTGTATAGGTACCAATGATTAACCACCAATCATCACCCCAATTCATTGGAGTACCAATCCCGATCCAAACACCAAAGACAATGATTGCAACGATCACACCAATACCTGTACCAATGACATCAGCATACCAATCGATTGTCTTTTGTAACCAAGTTCTCTTAGCTTCTGGGATAACAATAACTTTATGAGGAGTATAATCATTTAATTTTCTTCTTAACATTATATCAATATGCTCATCTTTTTCAAAAATTTCAAGTAAGATACCAGCAATAAATTTATCATGTCTAGCTCTAATATTTTGTAAAAAAGTTGTACATATTAATAATGAAACAGCCACAGCAGTATTAATATCCATTTGCCAAGCATTACTAAATTTTTTATATTTTGGGTTTGAACCTGAATAATCACCAGTGAATGGTGCTGTAGTATCACCTGCCTGAGGTATAGCACCACAACCAATCCATACAGCAATACATATCCAAAAGAGACCCATTGTAATTAAAGATCCAATGATAGTAGAAGAATAATTTGATATTCTATCATACCAATTTTCAATAGGTAATTGTCCTAATGTTGAAGGATCAAATACTTCATCATCTTGACAAGGACAATCTGAATCCAAATTTTTACCAGTCTCCTTTATTGGATCAGTTGAAGATGCAATATCTGTATCTATCATCATCATTGTTGCTTTTGTTGTGGATTCATTATCATTGTTACGTAATAATTTTTTTTCATGAATTTCTTTAACAAGTCTTTTAAAAGTATCCAATTTTGATTTTAAATTACAACAAACTAAAATTTGTTCATGACTACTACATAATTGTTGTCTCATTAGTAATGTATCCCATATATAACATTGAATAGATTGTCCATCTTGCATAACAACTTGCCAATTAAATGGAGCATTATAAACTGCACCAACAACAACCCAAATAATTAAAATAACCCAGACACAAAAGAATGCAGTAATCGAACCAGCAAAAAAGACTAATTTATCAAGAATTAAATCCATATAACCTTTGTGTAAACCTGTAAAACTTTTATTAATATCAAAAGTTTTATTTGATTGAATTTTAAAATTACTTAATTCAAAAGTTGTTGAACCATCTGATAAAGAACATATTGTACTTTCAGTATCTTCGTTTTTAGTTATTGACGAATCATGAACAATATTAGTATCATCTTTATTTGTCTTATTATTGTTATTATTAATATTTTTTTCATCATCATCAATAATTTCAACATTAGTTGGAATTAATTGTTCCGGGATAGTTGCTTGAAAACGAATACCAGGTCGATCACCAGGATTACCAAAAAATTTCTTTATTGAACCCATAATTAAGAAAAATTTCGAAATAGAAACAATATTAATTTATTTTATTATCTGTTGTATGTTTCAGTTAAATTATATCAATCAATAGCAAAAAAAAAAATGGGAGAGAAGAAATAAGGAACTACGATAATATTCAATTAATATAACATTCGTCTATATATATAAATGGAAAACGAGAAAGAGGAATATCTATATCTACATATATATATATATTTCGATCCATTCTTTTATCAATAACTATTCATACACACACACATAGATATATGTATGTACTACAATGGAATTTAAATCAAGATATAGTTGAGGTCGTAAAAAAAATAGAAAAAGAATAAAGTGAATCATCCAACCAAGGAAGACCTTTTCTCACTGTTAATTCTCCCTCTATGCAGGCAACATATTATCCGAATTCTTCATCACATATATAAAAATAATTATGTGAGCATGGTTATAATTATCTATTTAACAAGGGGTACTGCAACGTTTTCGAGGAAAAACAGGGCGGAAGATGACATAAAGATGCAAAATACAAGCCCAAATAATCATGCATCAACAGTTTTCCAATAACACGAATTTATCAGTAACGGTGATTTCCTGTTAGTCCTCGAGAGGTCGTCTCAAATAAAGGTTACCAAATTTAGTTACTGCGATGAGCTTTCGATACTTTACAGAGCACGGGATATTCCGAAAAAAGTAAGAACAAGGTGCATTTCCAATTTTCTTCAGTAGACTGAGTTGCATATGATAAAAAGGGGAGGGGGAGGGAGAGAGTTGTCTCTACGGGGATTATGTACTGAGGATTATTATGTCACGATTGATGGACACCCACACATCGCATACTACGGCGCCCTTGTGAGGAGAAACTCAAGCAAAAGATATTTTAACCGCTCTCCGTTTTGCGGCGGGAAGGAAAGAGAGAGAGAGAGAGAGAGAGAGAGAGAGAGAGAGTGGGAGGTCAATGGTAGGATGAATGTCTCCATAACAACGAGAATGTGACAATCAAATAATATATATATACATATGTTGGTAGATTAGGGTGCACTTTCATAGATTACTGACTGATGTGTCGTGTGGTCTGAAGGTTCCTAGTTTATGGACAGATAGTCAGGTTAAAGTTTTTCTTCACTAACATCTTGTAACCAAGAGGGTCTCTGGTATTTAACAGAATATCGTAACTGTAAAACACTGCTATATTTGGATCGTATGTGTCTTTGTTTTAACCCTCCGTTACAGGCACACTATATAAAATGTTTCAATAATAATTTAAATATTGAGATTTTAAAGATATTATTCCGATGCAAAAAAACAAACGACATTCTAGAAGCTTACGACTTTAAATTTTCCAATTAAGGATATTTCCAGGTGCAAACTGGAAAAACTCATATTACATTAATTTATTATGCATCTCTTTCTTTCTTTCTTTTTATCAAATAAATTCTTGGTTTATCATCCTATTCATAACCTTTATTTTCTTTCTTCGGTGATGATCGATCAACATAGCAGTACATGGTAAACGAAAAATACTCGCATCGTTATGAAAAACAAACATATAATATTTCAAGAAAAAAAAAATGTAATATTTCGAAAATCCTTCCCAACAGAGATAGTTTTTTTTTTTTTTTTTTGAGGGGAACTTAAAAAGACTCATTGATCAACAAACGTTTGAAAGATTGATATATCATTTCTTGATGCAAGAATAAATAAAGAAGAATCTTTACTTAAGCGAATTAAACATTTTTACACCTCTTTTATCTTTTTCTTTTTCGTTCTTTTAAAACTATGTCTTTGGCAGCTATACCAATTCCAGGTCCAATAAAGAGTATATTTACAACTTTCCCTCTAAGGACTTATGATCCAGTAGACATTAAAGATACAGCTTTACAAAATGAATTAAACAAAAGAACATTTGTTTTTGAAAATGGAAAAAATGATATTTCTTCGGAAAAATCGTTCACACTTTTAATTAAGGAAAAACCAATTAAATGGAAACAGTCACCAGCTTATATTTGTATGGATCCAATTGAATTATTTTTACAACTAAGTTTATGTCACAAGAATGAAATAACTTTACCATTAACATATCAAACCAATGATTCACTTAAGGCTTCAAGTCAAAAGATGATGATTGTTAATAGACCTAATTTACCATCATTAATAATAAAAAATCAAATGATTTATAGAGACGAACTACTTTCTAATCTAAAGTTAAGATTTGTTGGTATACAATCACAATTGGCTCAATTATTAGACACTGACTTATATCCATTTTTTGGTAATAAACCATTAACATCTAATGACTTTAATAGAGCTAAACAAACATTATTACAATTTAGCAAATTCGTAGAATCTGATGACTATGATAAAAATTCTTTAGATTATTTAGATATGAAATTGGCAAGTTATATCTTAACTTTACTTTATTCAACTCAAGTATCAAATGATATAAAACAATTTATTAAGGAAAAATGTCCAAAATTAAAAATAAGCGCTATTACAACTTTGAAACAGTTGAATCCAAAATTACAACCTTATTGATCAGATAAATCGAAGTAACTACTATTAATGAGCAAAGTATACTCAAACAATCTCCTTGTTAATGGTCGAAAACTCTCATTATTTGTTTGCTTAAGAAAAAAATTATCTCGATGCGACTCTATTACTCACAAGTGCAAATTATTTATTATTTTACGTATACGTAATTTTTGAGAAGAAATCATTAAGGGAAGAAAACTTTTGATGTAAATCACTCGTCTCTAGATAGATGCTATGACATATTTTTACCGACTTGATGAAGCATCCGCTCTCGTGAAGTGTATTTGATAAATAAACAACCCTATTTATTTCTTGAGACTATATAAGAATTTTGTCTATTTGAAATAAAAACATTAATATTCTATAAATGATTAGGAGATAAAAACTTCAATCAACTTTTTCTTTCCAATTTTCTAAGAGTTCAAAAAGGGGTCGAGTAGAAAGTATGCTCTCCTTATTATTCAAAACGACTAGTCACATATTTTTTTTGATGATAGTTAACTTCAACTGTAGAAGACCACCACTAGTAACATGTATGCCGAAACACGTCGTTAATCCTTGCATATCATGATTAATTGGTAGAATACACAAATGTTAATCAAAGTCATATTTTTGATGTGTTTAAACAAAAAACTCTGCAAAAAATAAACATATTATAGAGTAAATAAACATCAAGAACATATTATATACATATATTGCTGCGCAATTCAAATTTCATTGAAGGGGCGTTTACATATGTATATTCAGTGTTAGAGGGGAATCTTAACCCAATATTGCCGCCTTTTATCACTTAGAAAGACCACTTTATTACTGATATACTATTCAATACCTATATGACTTTAATGATAGACAGAGCCAGACCCTTAAGATTCAACCTGGTTTTAATTGACACACTTTGTTGACATATTTTTATTAGCAACCAGTGGGGCACCTTCACAATAAACAAACGATTCTACGAAAGTATCTGTGTATATAAGAAAAACAATAACAATACAAGTTCAGCAATTGCTGAGGAGGAAGGATTTTTGACTGTGCAAATTTTGGTAATTACCAGCACAATTCAATTAATACAGCACCTTAGTAAAACTAGACAATCTGACGTACAGACTTATAGTACTTTAAAATTCTGTTTAGTGCAAACTACCAAAACATAAACATTCAAATGCCGGAGCATCCCTTTTTCAGATCTACTGAGATCTCGTTTTCTTCATACATATTATATAAGTTTCTCTGCGGTATATTTATCTATCTATCGGCCCTCTGTAGCTCAATATCTGTGCGCCTTTACTATAATTTTTTAAGGAAAAAAAGTTATAGTGGATCTCATTTTTTTTTCTGTTAATAAACAATACATGCATTAGTACGATAGTTTGTCTCTCTTAGAAAAATCTAGTTGCTGTTAGTCCCTGTAGCTTCCCAGGAGAACTACTTTAGCTATTAATGAACGCTCTACGAATAAATCCTCAAAAATTTGGTTTTCTTTAATTTAAAGCTTCTTATTAAGAATTATTGGCAGAAGTATATATTTAAATACCTTTTTTTCAATTAAATAATATCATTAGTTCGTCGTAGGGCAGGGGAACAGCTGAAAAACCCAACAAAAATTTATAGTGACAGTACGGATCTTGTGCGCATCAAGATTGACAAGAATTTTCTTTGAAACGAATCTTTTTTGGGAACAAAATTAAGAGAGCTCTTAAGTTAGAACTTTATCAAGTTAATGCTTCATTTGCTTCTCTGATCTGTACAAATGCCCTCTTAGAATTAGACGTGTAATTATTATATTGGGCAATTAATTAACTCTTTATGGATTTAATACCCTGGTTACTTAGTAATATTCGAAGGAAATAGTATTGTTCAAAATTTTCACAGGTGTCTACCTCAATTTCTTATCATTCTCAATAACTGGAGTACGGAATTCGAACCAGCAATTTAGTGAATTTGGTTATGTTATTGAATTACCTGTGTATTAGATTTACTCTCCAAAAAATAAATGCGGTATTGTCTATATTTCACGTACCGCTAAAACCAGATCTCAATAATTTTTGTCTTTTTCAATAGAAGAAGTGTTAAGCTGGAAAAAAAAGTTACATAAAAATTATAAACAAAAACATAGATTTTTGACAACAAAACTAAGCAAAAACTGTAAACAATAAACATAAATTAACTAGCATTTACGTTCTTACGTAAACATATTCATTTTGGATATAATCATTAAAAATAAATTTCAACCATTGGCATAAAAATATTATATATACCAGGAAAAATTTTGGAATTTATATTTTCAACCGACATAAAGTCTCAAAAGACATATAACCTAGAAAAGAGATTCGTCTTTGGGTAAAGTTTTTTATTAGAAACTTTTTTTTACCTATTATCCATTCTTTGGTCTTTTTTTACCATCTATTACAATTCTTTTTATTACTTTACCAACGAAGTTACGCATACTCATCGAATTTCACTAATTATAATAGTATAACAAATTTTTACATACTAAAACGACAACAACTAAATATGATACCTATAGAGATACCGGCATCTGATAACACACATTCTGATTCCCAAGAAAATACAGAAAACGGTATATCAACGTTAAACGCAACTGTAACGAATTTACCACCACATAGTGATGCCGGAACGGCGCTTACAGCCATTAACGATCTGAAATTTTTTTTAGCAACAGCACCTGTAAATTGGCAAGAAAACCAAATGATAAGAAGATATTTTCTAAATAATGAACTTGGTTTCGTATCATGCATATGTTGGAATAAATTATTTTACATAACGGGGACAGATATCGTCAAAGTTTGTCAATATATGATGCAAAATTTTGGTAGAGCAATAATCTATAAGAAAAAATTTGAAGAAGGTATATTTTCTGACCTCAGAAATTTAAAATGTGGGGTAGATGCTATATTGGAACAACCTAAATCTGAATTTCTATCTTTTTTGTTTAAAAATATGTGTTTAAAGACGCAAAAGAAACAGAAAGTATTTTTTTGGTTTAGTGTTCCACATGAGAAACTATTTTCAGATGCTTTAGAAAGAGATTTGAAAAGAGAAACACTAAACCAACAATGCTGTACAACTGCAATTGGTCAACCTGCAGTATCGTTTCGTTTTAATTTCAGTTCGTCTCAGCCCTTGTTTAAACAATTACAAAAATTCTTCGAAGATATAGAAGAATTACTAGCATCAGGTAAAACGTTACCTAACCCTCCAGAAAACCAAACAAATTTAAGAAACAATATTCAAAATAATACAACCCAACAACATCCTATAAATCAACAATATACAAATAATGATGTATCTTACCAAGTACTCCAATCAGATGGAATGCCTCAACAAATTACAGATGGTAATAACTCAGAAATTCCAGCCGAAATAAAAGAATCAAGTAAAGATATCGATGAAAGTGAGGCAGAAGAAAGGGTTTTACCATCTAACAATAATAATATCCATTCCACTATTACGAATCATAATAATATCCATAATAATGAGATAATTTACGAGAATAATACTACGAATTCTCAAGAAATGTACGAAACCTCAACTAACCCAGATATTAGATCACAACAAATAGTTGTGGAAAATAAGGATTTACTTCAGAATGAAGCCGACGAACCAAGAGATAATTATTCGAATAATGCTGGAAATAGTTTGATTCAAGACACAGGTGGTCTTAAGGATGAAGATTTCCCATTGGATTATTTCCCAGTTTCCATCGAATATCCACAACAGCAACCTGTACAACAACCTGTACAACAACAGGCACCTCAAAATGAATACCAATTCCCACTATCAAACATGATGTCTCCTATTGCAGCCACTGCTGCTGCTCCTATTCTATCTCATGCTGGCTTTGAGAGCTTCGGCAGCAATATGAATACCAATGGCGGTTCAAATTTACATGTATCAAGTGGTGCAACTATTAGTGAAGAAGATTCTGTACCTAATAATCTTAACATTAGATATCAATTACAAGTTCCATATAATTCTAATACTTCTGCAATACAGACCCCCGTTGTTATGACTAATCGTAATTTCTATGAAAGTAGCAAAAAGAAAGCACCGACATCTCCTCGTCCATCATATCAAACACATCAACATCATACATCTTTCTCATCATTTGGAAACTCTCAAAGATTAGTGTCTGGTGACCTTTCATCAGATGAACCACAACATGATGCTGGTGATAGATCAGGATATGGAGAACCACTACTTAAACCTGTCGATGAAGTTGCTAGTCCACATGATGAAAATCGATTATCCAGTGATGAAAATGAAGGTGATCAGGATGAAATTCAATACGAAGTACAACATCCAAATCCACAATTTACTTCAGTTCCTCAACGGACTTCGATATCACACGCAACACAACCAATGCCTCCACCTCAAGGTGTCTATGGTAATCAAATGTATTCTGGATTTTTCTTTCCATTGCCTTACAATTCAGCATCACAAGAGTTTGTTAATTACGAACAACAACAAAATTATTTCCCCGAAGATTATTTACCTTATAAGGATCAACAGGATGGACATCCACAATATGGCTCAATCCATGATTTCCAAGCTCAACAATATGGTCAACCTGCATATCCTTACCAGACTTCACAAGTATCTACAACTAATACTTCATGGAACGTCTTACCACCAGAAGCATTACAACCTGCAACTAATACATCTGCCGTATTACCAAAATCTAGTCAAAGACACCAATTTACACCAAACCGTAGCACTTCAGGTTCCAATCTCAATTCAAATTCACAACCTAATCGTGGACAAAATGGTTCATCATCATCTGGTTCGAGAGTACGTTCTACTGTTAATACAAAATTTCCAATTAACAATGGACCATCTGTACCTGCATCTACATCGTCATCTTCACTATCTACAAGACAAAACCGGGGCCATAATAGCACTAACAACACTAACAAAACCGATGGACATTCAAGAAGTTTAAGCGGTAATAAAATTTCAAAACCTTTGCATACGAAACCAAGTAAGTTTCAAAGTAAATTAAATAATACTTTCGCTCCGAAATTAAATATCGAGAGAGTTGAAGATTTCGATAATGCAGAGATTTAACAAAAACAAAAACAAAAATGAATCAACTTTATCATCGTGTGTTGTTGAAATAAATCTATTTTACAAAATGAAAAACAAACAAACAACCAGGAAAAACCTTCAATATTATGCCCAGTTTTGCCAATAGCTGCAACATTCACACTCATACCCCCCTCTCATACCGTCACTCGGCCTTTGCATATAAAAAAATAAACTACTAATCCCTATATAGACAGACATACATATATATATATCTATAGCCATGTGTATACATCACGTAGTAAATTTTTTTAAGAAAATATTACATTAGCATTTACATAGTATATCCGTTTTAAAAGCACAGTATTTCTTATACGTATTAAAAAAAAAAATTACAGGCCATCGCTTCAAAGTGAAAAATTAAGAAAATACTATTGAGTAAATATATATATATATCAAACAGTAAGAACAAATATATGTAAAATGATAATACAAAAATGAAGAAGAACAAAATTTTGAAGACATTAACACCCTTTTTGCTTAATTAATATATTCATTCATTTAGATTAGGGCATACCAAGAATGTCTTATCACCAGTATAATAGTCATTACCAGAGAAACACTGGGTATACTAATAGTAATAGTAATAATAATAATTACCAACAACGACATGGAGGATACGGTTATCAAAGTGGATTTCAAGATAATCGTCATACTAATAGATCGAATAATTATTCACAACGTGAGCCAACAAGAACTCATCCAATAAATAATGCTAGTAATAATACAACTACTAATAATGCTTTAAGATCCACTAATCAATTATATATGGGAGATTTAGATTTTTCATGGACACAAGATACAATTAAAGAAATATGGAAGACACTTGGAGAAGAAAATATTAGAGTCAAAATGATGATGAATAATAACAATAATAACAATAATAGTAGGTTTGGTGATAATACTACTATTGGAAATAAAGATATTACAAAGAATCAAGGTTATTGTTTTATAGAATTTTCAACAAATGAACAAGCTGCAAATGCGCTATTAAAAAATGGGATGAATATCCCTTCATTCCCACAAAGACGATTGAAGTTGAATTGGGGTAGTGGTGGTAATGTTACTCATAGTAATAATACTCTCGGTACTGCTACTGCTACTAATAAATCAATTGACGAAACAAATAATACTAATAATTATTCTTTATTTGTTGGAGATCTTGCACCAAATGTTACAGAATCACAATTATATGAATTATTTAATGATAAATATCCTACCATGATAGAAAGAGCAAGAGTTATGATTGATCGAATTACAGGGGTATCAAAAGGTTATGGATTTGTTAAATTTATTAATTCAAATATACAATCCAGAGCAATGATTGAATTACAAGGTACATATCTTAATGGTAGAGCCATCAAGATTAATAGTACAGGACAAGGACGCCAACAAACCCAACCGTTTACCGATAAAAAATTAATTGGAATAAATGAAAAATATCCAAATAAACAATATCATAATAATAATAATAAAATTAATAAATTATCATTATTTATGTTACCTGTTCAACAATTACCTAAATTAAATCATATGACAGATCCTAATAATACTACATTATATATTAGTAAAATATCACCATATGTTAATGAATCCGACCTTGAAGAATATTTTAAACCATTTGGACCATATTATAATAATTTACAAATTTTCAAAAGAGATAATGACGAGAACAATATTAATACTAATGATTCTAAAAGTTATCGACAAGGTATCGTTCAATATGTTAATCGATATGATGCCGAAAGAGCAATGATAGCATTACATCAATATCCAATTGATGGCATACCATTACAAATATCTTGGGGTTTACCAATTGATGTAAATCAATATAATGAAAAAACACAAATACATCAAGATATTCAATTTAAACCTCAACCATCGTACCCCGATGATGTATATACATACGTATGAGTGCCAGCATACAATATCTATATATAGTTACTATTACTAAAACTACTTCTTATACGAATAAAGATCTGTCATTCAACTTACCTAAACTAACCATTTACACAATCCCATCATGTCATACGTTACAACAGCTATATGTCCTACTCCCCCCAAAATCCTTTATGCTCTGCCATCCCTCTCTCAAATATCGTAAGTATCTACCGCTACACTCCGTTTTGATGGGATCACTCCAAAATTCAAACAGCCCCGTGAGAATATCCGCAAAGCCAAATTTTTTTTAAGGAAAACGGAAACGGAGTACGAATCCCGGGCGGTTATTCATCTCTCCGTTCTTATTACGGCAACCTGTGTTTCCCTTCTATCCCCATTCTCTGGTTTGCCCCCTAATTATATATTCCCACACAGACAGACAGACAGACAGACAGACAGGTAGAATAATGGCAGCTTCCTGTAATAATAATAATAATAATAATAATAATAATAATAATACTAACTGGTACGTTTCAATTACCTCATCTCTGTCTATGAAGTAAGTAAAATTGCAATAAGTAACTGGGAGCAACAACAATAGTAACATTCTCTCCTTCTTTATCTCTGTCATCAATTATCCATACCATGAAACAAAACGATAGATGTAATGAGAGGGATATATCAGGAATAGTACGTAAACTAATAATTATCTATCGATTCTTCGTACTGTTTGTTTCTTTTCGGAGTGTATTGGGATAATGTAATGGTCTACTACCCCTTAAATTTGCCGTATACGTAAAACTATAGAATTGTAAAATTACCATATCACACACAAATTAGAACACATAACTGCAATAACAACTAAATCGGACTGTAATAATTTCCATGCCCCCCCTAAGAATTAGATTTGCTTAATAATACCTCGGGGGGGGGACCAAGGGATTTTTAAATATTTTTACTAATTATTTGTTTCTTTGTAAAATGTATATAAGGTGAGATAATATATATTTCAATTAGATATATCCCCGCTACTCTCTTTATTTCTCATTAATTCAATTGTTTTTACATATACTTTTACTCGATATCACCACTCATAAAATACAATTATATATCAATTGAGTAAAAAACAAGCAAACTACAAGAACAACAAACAATCATGGAAAATTTAAATACTATGCAAAAGAGAAACAAGGAACCTAAGACTAAGATTCCAGGTAATCATAAGAAAGGTAATACTGCCGATGCAGTCAAAGTCTTTTACAAAGGTAAAGAGGCCGATTTGATTGTATTCGCTAATACCGAAGCTGATGTTCTGGCGTATAGAGCTGATCCACAATTAACTGAATTACCAAATGTAGTAGATGTTTTCCAAGTATTTACTGCAGGTAAAGGTGCCAAAGGTAATCTAGGTGAAGCTTCAATGTCTCAAATGCAACTAGAGTTTGGTAATGACAAGACAATTGAACAAATCATCGATGCAATCTTAAAACAAGGTAAGATTTCAGGTGTAGAGAATACTGTCTCTAATAACTCTTTCGAGAAGTAATCAACAACAACAACAACATTTACTTCTCATGTAAAATGACCTCAGCATCTGACTATACAACTATCAAATATAAAAATATATAACATACTTATATAGTCGCATTCAATTAATGATCATAAATTTCCTATATTTTTTTTTCAGCTTTGAAGTTTTCTTATTTTGCACCGTAGGCAGTGACGCTCCGTGCACCGAAAAAAAAATTTTTTTTTTTTTGAAATTTGAAAAATTTATAGTTTCAATATAAAAAGAGAGATGAGATGAGATGAGATGACTTTGAAGATATTTAAAAGAGAAGAAATTAGTACATACAGGACACATACACAAAGTAAAGAGAGTACGTATAGTGACACAATAATGAGTGGGAAAAATGATATAAACATCAGTAATAAGATGAAGAGGCAAGAACTCTTTGCAGAGATCAAAGATCAAAAAAATAAAGAACGTCATACAATGAGAAGACAACGTGCAAAAGAGGAAAGAGAAAATCCTGAATTAAAAGAAAAAAGATTAAAAGAAAATGTTACTAAGACGATAGATAATATGAGAGTTTATGATGAAACTATAGCGAATAAAGATAATAATATTGAAGGTGAAGAAATTGAAGTTGATGATGAAAATGATTTAATGAGATTTTTTAATACAAGTCATAGAGATCATCCGCCAAAGATTTTTTTAACAACAAATGTCAATGCTAAGAAAGCTGCATATGAATTTGCCAATGTATTAATTGAAATCTTACCAAATGTTCAATTCGTTAAACGTAAATTTGGTTTTAAATTAAAAGAAATTGCTGATATGTGTAATAAACGTAATTTTACTGATATGGTAATAATCAATGAAGATAAAAAAAAAGTTACCGGTTTAACATTTATGCATTTACCAGAAGGTCCAACATTTTATTTTAAGATAAGTTCATATGTTGAAGTATTAAAAATTGCAGGTCATGGTAGACCAACAAGTCATATACCTGAATTAGTATTAAATAATTTTCAAACAAAATTAGGTAAGACAGTTGGTCAATTATTTCAATCTATATTCCCACAAAATCCAGATTTTGAAGGTCGTCAAGTAATTACATTGCATAATCAAAGAGATTATATTTTCTTCCGTAGGCATCGTTACGTCTTTAGAGACGAAGAGAAAGTTGGTTTACAAGAATTAGGTCCACAATTTACAATGAAATTAAAAAGATTACAAAGAGGACTCAGAGAAGAAACAGAATGGGAACACACTCCAGATATGGACAAAGACAAAAAGAAATTCTATTTGTAGTCAACCCATCCATCTATACATACCATACATATGTATCTATATATCTATATACATATATATATATACATGCTTAATATAATCATCACCGTGCACGAGGCGCAAACTAACCGTAAACATAGCCAAAAAAAAAAAGATTCCGCCGCCGTTGCGCAATTTTTTTCTCGCTCGTTTCCACACCCAAAGAGAGAAAACCCAAAAAAACAAACAAAATATTTAATGTTTTGGGTTGTCCCCCATATTGAAACTGCCCCATGAAGGGAAGGGAGGCTTTCTCGCGGGATAGAGAGAGATACTATACTATTGGAACAGTGGCAATCATTATTCTTCGAATCAAAGAAGGATACATCACGTATACGCTATGTAGAGATTAAATGGGCTTGAAACAACGGTTGCATTGCATTGAGGGTGTCTTAACAATTAAAGGTTTACATATATTAAGTGGGTTTCCATTTAGATAGATAGATAAATACAGGATACTATCGGTAGTTCATCGTGACTTAGCCTCTGTCAGTGCTTTATTCTAGTTGATCCAATATTTTTATCTTATTTTATTTTATTTCGCTAAATTTTTTTTTGTTAAATTAGAGGTGTCAGATACTGTGTTTACTTCATCTGATATTATAAGCTAGATAATCGTTATCGTGTTTTTTTTATTACTGTCTTTCCTATCGATTCAAAATATAATCAGAAATAAATAGTCATTATTATAATTATTATAAAAAATAAACAAGAAGATATAACAGTATTCGTTTCAAACATCCGTATAGAGAGATATACATTTTACTATCATGGATTCAAACGGAGGTGCTCAAGTGATAAAAGCTCTTGAAGTCATATATTCACCAAAATCAAATAATGAACAGCGTCTCGAGAGTCAACAGTTTTTAGATAATGTTAAATTACAAGAGGAATCACCTTTATGGGGTTATGAAATTGCTTTAAATAATTCATCAAATTTTATAGTAAAACATTTCGGATTAGGTCTCTTAACACATGCATTAAAGACACACTGGAATAATTACGATGCTCAAAGAAGAATTGCTTTAAGAAAATGGATAATGGAATTAAATTATAGAGTAACAAATGAAGATCCACGTTATATTAAAGAAAAATTAGCATTTTTATGGGTAGAAGTTGCTAAAAGATCATGGGGTGAAGCTTTAAAAGGTGGAGAACCAACTGATGAACTTTTAACAGAATCATGGGTTGATATGGATAATAATTTATCGGAATTATGGAATATTAATCAAGCCTCAAGAGAAGTTACTTTAATTATATTTAGAATTTTATTCGAAGATGTTTTTTTATTAGATGACATGATTGTACTTAAAAGAATGACAATTATACAACCTTTATGTGTTATGATAGTATGTCCAATGGAAGTCTTTGCATCTAAATATAAATTTACTGAAAAATGGACATTATTTAGATCAAGTAATGATGGATGGTTTAAAATATGGATTGATGAATTGAATAATGCTTTAAGTGAAAATAATCAAGAATATGTTATTAGATTATTAGAAACTTTAAAGACTTGTTTAAATTGGCCATTAAGTGAAGTTATTATTAGAAATGATGTCATTTCTACTTTATTACGTTGTTTCTTAAGTGATATTCCAAAGGCTCAATCAATGGCTTTAGATTCAATGCATATTTTATTAACAAGACCTTATAGTAATGACGATCATTACAAATCGATAATAAATAATGTTTTCAATAATATTGATACTTTAGAAAAAGTTTATGATAGTTTACAATTTGATGCCAAAAATGGTATTGATGACGCCAAATATCCAATTATTAAGAAATTCGTTGATATGATAAGTTGTTTATATGTTTGTGTCTTTAAAGTGGATGATAATGAAAATCAAGTTGAAAAATATTTAAGACTAGTATTAAAGGCCACCTACAATGAAAGTTTAATTGTTAGCGGTTTAACTTTAGATTTATGGTGTTCTTGTTTAAGAAATGATAATTTTTTACCATATTTAGAAAAATTCATTATACCAGATTTATTACAATATGCAGCAGATGCATTAATATACTATGAACAGATTCCAGATCATGTATCAAAAATATTTGCTGAAACAGATTTTCAATCAAAAACAGAATTTCAATCATTTTGTTCAAGTTATAGGAAAAATATTAGAGATATTATTAGATTGATCTCCTGTGTGAAATTAGATTTTGCTTATGAATGGTTAAATGTAAGATTAAATACTTATTTCAGCTCACAATATGGTCAACAAGTGCTTGGTTCAACATTTTTAGATTTAAAATCAGAACCTTATTTAAGTGCATTATCACAATTTATGATCATTGAATGTTTCATTAATGGTTGTATACGATGGAAAATTTGGTATACTAATTCAGACGATTATGATACAAAATTAGACAATATTCTGAATAAATTAGAAATGTTATCAAATCAACTTATTGCCTTAAATATTAGAGAACCATTGTTATTAAAGAAAGAAATTCAAAATTTTGCTTTGTTTTTAACAATGTTAAAGGATAACGTATTATTCACATTATTAGAAAAAATTATTACAACAGCTACCATGGATTATCCAGGTATCGATGAAGAAAATAATACTGAGGAGTATGAAGCTGTTAGAGAACTTAGGTATGCATGTGGTATTGAATTGAATAGAATGGCTTTATTAATGCCAGAATCTTTGAAAAGTATATACCCTGATCTAGAAAGTGTCGTTTCAAGAATACTCCCCAAATTATCATACCATGAGAAGATATCATTTAAATCATTTCTTTTGACAATTGTATTAAAATCGTCATTAGATAGAAAAGAGGAAAGGTTTGCTGAACTTGTCGACAGTGAGTTAGTGGCCTGGTCAGATAAAAGCACGGAAGTTGGTTTATCAGATCTTCCTTGGTTTATGGAACGTCTGGGTATTGTTAAGATTGCAGAGTATTTCCAAAGAAGAAATATAGATGAAAATAGTGATCTATTATCTATTCCGATAGATGAAGAAGGTAAACAACTGAAAATGGAATTAACAAAACGTTGGCAAACATTATTCCCAGTCAGAGCTACAAGAATGTTTATTCATTATTCTATGCAAAGCGTGAAGAAGGACTCCGAATTTAAGATGTTACAAGATATGTGGAGACCACGTATTGTTCCAATCTTGCCATATATTCTAAGATTATTGTTTCAATTACAATCTTACCATGATCCTGAAAATTGGAAAGAATTACCAAACGTTGTTCAATCCTTCGTGAAATATTCTACGGTTGAACGTTTTTGGGAAGCAGGTGCTTCCAATAAATCTAAAGATGAATTCATAGATGAACACATGAAAGCTATGCATACTTTAAGAGATTTCGCCGATTCGGTTGGGCATATTGTGAGGTATACTAGAGAATATACTTTGTTAGTTGTGGCCGCTATATCCTCATTAGGTAGTGTGTTCTTTGATATCGATGAGATGCCTGAACTGTTATTTAATTCTATTGCTATTTACAAGCCCGAAAGAAATGAAATCAGTCCAGGTGTATCTACTCACGGCTGGAAACATATCCTAAACGTGGCTATTAGACCAATTTTAAAGAATTGTCCAGATGAATGTGCATCGAAATTTATGCCAGTGTTTTTACCAAAACTGTTTAACACACTTGACGTAATACTATGCGAGAAATGGAGTAAAGTTATGCAAGGCCACGAAGGTGAACCTCTGCCTACAGATGACGAGGAGATGACAGAAGAGATTCTAGAAGAAAACTTACTAAGACAGTTGACCACTGTTGTTGTATTGATACTAATAGATAGTGTTGGACAAAATGGTTCGAGTTCTAAGAGTAAGTTAAATTCTCATCAAATAAAAATGAGAAAGACTATATTTGAAGATATTAACATTCTAGCCCCATTTTTAAAATTACTTAACCATCTGATTTCATTTAAGGACACGAAGTGTTCATTCAATGCAGTTCTTCTAATGAAGTCATGTCTAGCTGATGTTCTTATCAAAAACGAAAGTGTAGATGAATTCTTTACAGTAGAAGTGATGAAAACATTACTTTTTAACCTCACTGCCAACAACTCAAACCGTGATTCATTTTATGAAGGAATGTATGTCTTTACTGTATTATTTCTAACTTTGTACAAAGAGTACAAATCTACAAGACAATACCTGTATGAAATTTCACACGGTTACGATATTGAAGATTTATATGAAAACCTAAGGAAAGTTGATAATTTCAAGAATCAAAGAGCATTGATGGTAGAATACTTTGATTATATTAGGAGAAACAATGGTTCTTCGACTGATAACGACAATGATGTTGTTGCAGATGAGCGAAAGAGACAGGAAAAGAGGGAAGCAAATCTTTTAAAGGCCACCCAAAAACTTGTCCAAAAGAACAAGGGCGCAACTGATTTGTTGGACGACCCATCAACCGAAAATGACGCCATGGGCAATTTATTCGGCTCAGCATAAATATATAAATAATAACAATAATAAATAAATAAGAATACCATGTTATACACGATTAAAAAATTTGCGATGAGTTGTATATATCTGGCAGTATACTACGTAAGAAAAGCATGATTGATATGGGTAAAATATCTCAGTTGTAGCCCCATAAACAATCTCACAACCATAAAGACCTTAAGATTTATTTTCAATCCCTCTAGGATAATGTAATTTTTCTTAATTTTTAAAATATGAAATGATATATAGATATATTAATATTATACAACATGAACGGTAGAAAAGAGGGCGGTATATCAAAATCAAATATGAAACTAAACTTCATATTTTAATGTCAATTATTTTATTTTTATTTTTATTTTTACTTTGTTAGATTTCATAAAAACACAATATATTAATAATCAAAATATAAGTCTAATGCAATTAGTAACGACCACCTCTGGAGCCACCACGTCCACCAAAGCCACCTCTGGAACCACCACGGCCACCGAAACCACCTCTGGAACCACCACGGCCACCGAAACCACCTCTGGAACCACCACGACCACCGGAGAAACCACCTCTGGAACCACCACGGCCACCGAAGCCACCTCTGGAACCACCACGGCCACCTGAGAAACCACCTCTGGCACCACCACGGCCACCAAAGCCACCTGGGGCAGAACCCTTCTTCTTCTTTGACTTAGATTTTGGAGGACCAGCAACCTTTGGCTTTGGAATAAATCTTTCGATTGGTAGCAATTTTAATGGAGAAATGTAAAACTTATCACCTTCCTTGAAACTTGTAGCTTGGACACCTTCTGAACATTTAATCGTGAAGAAAACTTCATTTAATGGACCAAGGATTTCATCGACTTTACCGACTTGAGTCTTGTTTTCTAGATATATTGGAGCGTTGAAGTATGGAACTTTAGTGTTGATGGAACGACAAACAATGTCACCTTCACATGGATGTAGGAATGCACCCATCTCTAGAACAGTATCTGGAGGACCTTCTGGAACTCTGTTGAAACCACCACGGCCACCGAAACCACCTCTTGAGCCACCACGGCCACCGAAACCACCTCTGGAGCCACCACGGCCACCTCTTGAACCACCTCTGAAACTCATTATGTAATTATTATTTTATTTCTAGGTTAATGTGATTCTCTTCTGCTGTTAGAATAAACACAAACTAAGATCCACTAATACCTTCTTTAAACTACAATTGTTTTTAAAGAATCAAACCTTAGACAACTGAGCTGTCTGTACATTGACTTGCCAAAATTTCGAAGCTCATCTCTCCTTGTCAAAAGAAAATTTTTCACTTTCCGTAAAGTGAATGCTTCATATTCGGGTTGTGCGATTGTTGCTCTGGCAAAAAAAAAAAATGTATTTAGCGGTCATGTGACACGCTGATCACGTGCCCAGAAATGTTTTGAGACCTATTTCAAGGACACCAAAGTAGTTAACTATCTGACCCACTATTTACCGTTACTTCCAAACTATCCTATAGTAGAATTTAGATATTTTAGTTCAGTCTATTTTAGAAAGATGTACATATATGTATATAACACAAAGTAGACGTTTGCCCCAGACAAACCGACAGTGAGTAATGTTCAATTTCTCTTCCTCTTCTGTTTTGTCTTAGCCATCTCTTGGGTACAGTCAGGACAATACCACGTCCCTTTTGGTGGCTCTTTCAAGTTCACACAGTCATAGTGAAACCACTCATATTTGCAATTTGGACCATCACAAGCAACCATCTCACCGAAGGATACACGCTGGCAGAAGCAATACAAAGTTTTATCTTCTTCGTCATTTTCAACAGAATGCCCATCCCCTTTAATTCTTGGATCTCTACCTTTCATCTTTGTCTGTTTACCAAGATTATTAGTTCCATCTGTTGCAGTGGTGGCATTTGCTAAATTAATATTCTGTAGTTGTTGTGATTGTAACTGCTGGTCCAATAGTTGCTGCTGTGACAACGATTTCTGAAGACCTACACCACTACTAGTTTTCTTCTTCTTCACAGTTCCAAGTGCCACAGTCGAAGTAGCAGACCTTTTCTTTCTGTCACCTATACTTCCTACAGACGATTCCTTTGATATCTCAGAACCACTTAATACTTCTTCTTCTAATGGGGGTAATACACCATCTTCTTCCAGTATTGCTATATTCTTTTCTAATTTAGCTACATGTCTTGATACAAGGAATAATGCAGTATTTGCAAGGATACATTTTTCATCTTGTAATTTTCCAAGTGAAGCTAGTTCCTCATGGACCTCTTTAGTTAGCTTTTCCTCATCAGGATTATCTGCTATAGACCCTTTCTGTTTCACGAATTTTTGTAACTGAACATCCTTCTGTGAAAATTTCTTTTTATGCTCACTAGCTGTAGTATCAGCTCTCCTGATTTCCTTTAACATATATTGAAATTCAGCTTGTAAATTAGACACATCTTGTATGGTTTGTTCTAAAACTAAACTTGGATCCATTAGAAAAAAATAGGGTAAACAAAGGTGTGTATAAAAATATGCTGATATTATGGCTTACTCTAAATCTGGAGAAGAACCTATATATATGTATATATATATTCGTTTCTTTTAGGTTTGTGTTTTAATGCTCTGTGTATGTGTTTTCTGTTATAACAAGTTCAATTCTTTTTTTTTGTCTGTTTACATAATAATTTCATTTCGGGAGATCGCCAGTATCAAATCAATAATGACAATTTATTAAATATCTGTTACAGGCATTCAAACAAAGCAATTGCTGATGAAGAAAAAATCGGATATTTACATGACATTTATTAATCCAAGCAGTCTAATATATAAATACTTATCTTGCTCACATTCTATTTACTGGTGTTAAGCCTAAGAGACGCATACCGTTGCTGATGACTTGTCTGGCAGCATTATATAGGGCTAACCTAGCCACCGCGGTGTTTTGCGGTTGACCTGTTACCCAGAGAGTTGTATAACACGATGATACCTGATGCGCTACTTTGAATAAATAGGTTACTACAGTACACGGTTCTTGAGTTCTCATAGCTTTTACTAGTACATCAGGATATTGTGCCAGAAGACGAATTAATAATACTGCCTCATTTTCTACTAATAAATCAAAATTGGGGGAACATGCGTTTAGATGAATATGATTATTGGCAATAGAATGCAATCTAGAATGTGTATATTGCAAATATGGACCAGTGTCACCTTCAAATGATAACATTCGATTCCATTCAAATTCATAATTATTAATTCTCTTGGACTGCATATCTTGAATCATGACAGCACTGACTCCGATTATATCCGCTATCTTCTCTGGATGCTCAACACGAGAATATTTCACTTGGTCACGTTGCATTGTAGCCAATACTTTCTGCTTTGCTTCCTCAAGAATATTATCTAAGAAGACAACTGTCCCTTTTCTCGTTGACATCCCTTTCACCATGCCAAAATTAACATGTTCTAAATTGTTTGCCCATTTAAAACCTAACTGTTTTATTGTTTCGAATAATTGCGAAACATATAAATCTTGCTGCGTTGCAATTACGTATATCATCTTATCAAAATGATATTTTTCATATCTATCAATTGCTGCACCAACGTCTCTTGTTAAGTATAATGTAGTACCATCTGTTTTTTTAATAATTGTTTTACCCAATTTTTTGTTGAACTTTGTTAGATCAATCAATGTCGCACCATCAGATTCTTCTAATAAATTCTTAGTTTTAAACATTTCTAGTGCCCTTTGGATAATTTCTCGGGGGACTTGGGATTCACCAGAATAAATGTCGAATTGAATATTCAACCTTGAATAAGTTTGAATGTACTTCTCGATTGATAAAGAACGAAATGTTTGCCATAGCTTCAGCGCCTCAACATCACCAGATTCCATCTTTCTGAAAAACTGTTTAGCTTTGTGATCAATAGATTCTGTTACAGGTACAGCTTCCCTTATTTCTTGTTCCTTGTCTTTGTTAACTTTAACGTAGACATCAAATAAATGATGAATAGGATCAGATTTCAAAAGATCTTTGTTGCCATATTTATAATAACCTACTGCTAATAGGCCAAACTGTTTCCCCCAATCTCCAAGATAATTCATTCTAATAACTTCCCAACCCATAGCATGATATAAATTAGATAAGAATCCACCTATAATTGTTGATCTTAGGTGTCCTGCATGGAAGGGTTTGGCAATATTCGGTGACGAAAATTCAACCAATGCTTTCTTTTTAGATTGAAGCTTACGAAAACCGTAAAATTCTCTTGTAGCATTAATATGTGGTATAACAGATTTGAACAAAAACTTTGGACTAACAAAAAACTTTAGGAAAGGACCTTTGAATTCTATTTGTTGGATATAATCGTTTGTTGGGAAAGCCTTTGCCCATTTTTCAGCTAAAATATTAGGCTTGTCTATCTGCTTTCCTAACCTTGGTAGTGGTAGTACAAGGTCACTATCCTCTAAGTTGGAATTCCATTGAATTGATTTAAAAATTTTATCTGCTTCTATTCCTGATATTCTACTTAATTCACTAGATATATAAACCTTAAGCAAACCCATAACATTCTGGTTTGAAATGGCATCTGCTATTTCTTCGTTGTGGTTCAACCTTTGACTTAATTGCTCAAGTTCCTTGATATGGCAGTTTGGAGTACTCAATAACGAATAACATCTCGAATAAGTTAGGGTATTATAAAGTTTAACACTAGTCGTTCTTGATAATCCATGGAAAAATCTTTGTCGGCTTAGAATTGCTTTTAGCTGTGTCGAATAGTACATCCCATAGAATAAACGAAGTATATGGTTATTGTAATGATTCGATTGTAGTATTAGTGATTTATATGTAAAAGGTTAATATATTTCTCATTATTTCGAAATTTTTAAATTTCATTTTTGATTATTTATGATACTAATTAATATATATATATTTTAAAGGGCGACCTTTTAAATCAACAAAAAAATGATTGTTATGTATTAATGGTAATGCAAAGCCATGGAAGTTAAAAACAAAGAATAAGATGTTAGTGTATTGTACATGTTTCAATTATGGAAATATTAAATTATTCAAGAACAAATTAAAAAAAATGGGGCATACTGGGAATTGAACCCAGGGCCTCTCACATATTCGAGTAATAAACCCAAAGCGAGAATCATACCACTAGACCACACGCCCAATTATTAATAAAATTTCAGAATTGAAATTAACTATTTATTAAGAACTACATCCGGGTAATGGGTGTTGACATATAATGCTATAACGAAATTAAAGAGCACTTATACTTTCCCTGTAACACTTATTATAGCATAAAGGCGATGCAACTAAAACTAAAAATTTGTTTTACAATATTGAGGTGTATAAAACTGTCGGAATTTACATGATAGAAGAATGACGTCAAGAATATAAAATATAAGAATAAAAGAATAATAAAGATTGTCAGATTTGATAATGTTCAATATTTAACAACCCAAAATGAGAAAAGATAATAATAAGACGCATTTGGAAACCATGCATAATTTCTACAATGCTAGTATTGGAGATTTATAATCACGAAATGTAACCAAATCCAAAGGTATATAAAGGGAACAATATTTCATGCATTGGAATATTTTATTTCCCTGACTATTTTGTATATTATTTATAAGTTGTATACTAAAAAAATCAGACGACTATACGTTGATTTCTAATAAATTAAATTTTGTACCATATTCAAGAAATGGATTCCTCTAATAATTCCAAAATCCAACAAAAACGAGTTTATGAATACATACTAGAAGGGGTTGTTTGATTGATGTGCACATGCGTTTATCCAAAAGGTTTAATATATTTGCTTGTTTCACACATACACGTTAAGCCAATATAAATGAAAGCACAGCTTGCAATATAGGTGAATGAATTGCGACGCTAATAAATGTTAAGCTATCCGAAGGGACTTCGTAAAGACAATTGAGTAACTAAATTTCCTTGGTACTATTTCTCTTCTAGCAGAGAGATATTTTAAGATATTCTAGAATATGTTAACACAACTTACCGTCACACAGTTCATGATAGTATATCCAACCTCAGTACTACTATATCAATATCACATTAGAGAGATCAATAATTAGATTATTATAGGTTAATTTTGTTAGATTATTAACTTGTAAGTTTACTCTTCAAATAGTTAACTCTGTTCATAATTTTTTGCTGGATAAAAAAAAAGTAATCAAAAAATTAAGGCGGTAAGTTTAATGGCTTGAAAGGTGAATTATTGCATTTGAAGTGGGTACTAAATACGTTGGGAACAATCATATTTGCTTTTATCTCGTTACTTAGTTTAACTTTCCCTTGATAACGAAAGGAAATAATTAAACTATTGAACTTCGAAAATTAAATATTTGAATCTGTGGAAATATAACTTACATAGGTCGAGATGTTCCCAACCCTTCAGCAGATAAATTTTGACATTTTATTTGCTTATATAATGCTGAATATTATGAGAAAACCAATTAGAAACTGATTGGATCTGGCCTTTCAATCAATGATTTATTTGATAAATAGGTGAATAGAAAAGCAACGTACTCCAATTCTTAAGCTTCCTCGAAGTTTGTGTTTCAATTTACTGTTTTTTTATCTTTGAGATCATTATTTCGAGGGTTTATGTGGTCTGTATTCCAAAATCAAACATGGTTTAAGGCTCAATGATACTTTGAAAGAGGTGCAGAGAAAATTGAAAGCTCAGCCAGAAAATTTGAGAAAAAGTATTAAGAATATTAATTCTGTTTTTGAGTTCTTTCCTTTAGGTGGCTGATTTACTGACAATACAGATGCCCATTAAAGGCGAAAGCGCTGGAAACGTTAACAAAAAATGTATGAAACATATGCAAAACTACAAAAGGATTAAGTTGAGAAGAAAACAAACACCCTCAGCGTTTCATGTTCATTTGAACCATACGTAATACGTCCCAGCTGAATAGTTACTATGGATTTTCTAAATGAAGAAGATGATATAAATCTTGATTTACCAGAAACGACCAAAATTAACCGTGATCTTTTTGCAAAAGAAATAAGTAACACAGATGCTCCTTCTAATGAAGACTTCAATGTCGATAAGTTTCTCATGGAGAATAACTACCACTTTGTTGAACTAGACCCATTGATCAGGGATTTATCGGGACTGTCATCCGTAATAATGTCTGATTTACTAGAGCAAGTATCATCGAATTATGAAAATTACCTTAAGTTCTTCAATACATACACATCAGAGGATAACGACACTCAGTTACAAATACAAGAAATAAAGAACAAACTTGATACTTTCATGACAGGATTTGAAACGTTAACTACGAAGGATGTTACTCATTCTAAAGAGGTTGTTGCCGATACAGTTGAATATCTACGAAAGTTAGATGAGATAATAATACAATTAGGGAATCACAAGGAACTTGCACAAAGTATTACTTTAAGTAAAGAGCTAAGTAAATCTTTACATGCTTTATGTGGTGTGGAGGAAACGGACGACCTTCTGTGCAGCGACCTTGTGAATCAATTATACACTTTAATATCTAAATGTGAAACTATGCTATTGTCGCTGGAACAATTAAATTCTCCTTACATTCATCATCTGTATAACGAATATCAAGGTATAATACAGGAATTTCAAGTGTCATTAAAAATTCTAACCGACAAGTGCCTAGCAGAACCTTTAACGTACCCATACTTAGGAAAGGCGTTAACTTCACTGATCAACTCCACCAAATCAAAGACGGACATAAATGGTAACTAAATAAATAATCTATATAAAATATCATCCTTTAAATCATTAATGATACTATAGAAAGATTATAATTAAAGTGCAAATTTTATTGAATTTTATATATCTCCGAAATATGGATTACAGATACATTACATGAAATGATGAAAAGAAAATAACAGCCAATATTCTTGGTAGAGAAAAATGAGGTTTAATGTTAATACTATTTCTCTGATATATTCTTTATTAAATTCTTTAAATCAATTGTTGTATTATGATATTAAATGGAAAAGTTTTTTAAAAGCAGAGAGGAACTCTTAGAGAAAAAAGTAAGCGATATAAGTGCTTGTCTTTTAAGATCTGCTTAGGATCTTGGCTTCTCCTTCTTTTCCTTCCATAGAGCTAGCAAGGAAACACCAGAGACTTTGACGACCTTGAATCTAACACCTGGAATATCACCCTTAGCCTTACCCTTTCTACCGAAACCGGCTAGTAAAACTTCGTCATTTTCATCGACGTAGTTTAGACAACCATCATTTGGAACGAAAGCAGTAACCTTCTTACCGTTCTTGATTAGTTGAACTCTGACACACTTTCTGATAGCAGAGTTAGGTTGCTTGGATTCAATACCAATCTTTTCCAAAACAATACCTTTAGCGTGAGAAGAACCACCGAATGGAGAGGACTTGAAGGCAGTACCCAAAAGTCTCTTCTTATAGTTATTTTCGGCCCAACGGCTGTAATAAAAGTAATAATATTATCAAATAAATGAAAATATTGTTAAATGTTAGTAAATTTTTCATATTATTATCATCATTGGTATTTATCATGACATTGAGGAAAGTAAAATATTAAGAGTAGATATTTCGAGCGAAGGATCAGTTTTCAATAACAATGAATAGCAAAATTGCAAACATAACAAATATTTATTTATTTCTGTATTGGAAATAATATAGTTGTGAAATACTACTATCCCCTCGGTTAAACATAATTGATATTATTTCGACATCGTGTAAATTGATAGCATACACACTCTTTTTAAAACTTATTGTAAACTTCCTTCCTTAACTAATCACTATATTGATCGTATTCTTTTTAGCTCTATTTCATATTCATCGGATTAACATTAAATGGCATAATTCACTTGTCATTTTCTTCATCTCTCTCAATTTTTATCCAAATCTTCATCTCATAGTTATTTTATTATTTTAACATACTTGTTTCTTCTGTGGACACGCAACTTTCTAGCGGAATTCAAACCTCTTGGCTTACCGGAACCCATTTTTGTTGTATAGTTTATTGACGGTTTATTTCTGAATAGTGAATGAAATTATACAAGCCAAAGAATTTATAAAGTTTCTTATATATCTATTATCTTAAACCACTTATTAATTTACTTTTACCGATGTATTGCAGGACCCAGTTAGTTTACTGCTCGCATAACTTAGCACCTATGAATGTATGCCCATCTCGCCTTGCACTTCAGAGATTAACACTGAACAAATTTTGCTAACAAAGAAAGAGGTATCAGTTCTGCTAACAAAATTTGAGAATTTCCATCGCGATGGCAACAATTTATTTTTATTTTTTTTTAATTTTTCAAAAATGTTTTCAAATATTTTTTTTGTAAAACATTGAAGATGTACGGATGTTAAAGAAAAGCAGTCAAACAAACTTCATTTCACAATTTCCCAAAATTTTTCATTTTTGAATAAGCAGCCATTACTAATAATAACAATAAAAAGAAAAATGATGCGATGAGCTGTTCTAAGAGGTTGCAACGATTATAAACACCTTTAAAGTGGAGCATAAAAATTATCTTGATAATGGATTCTACGGAGAAAAATATCGACAAATACACAGCGGTATTAGTTGCCCAATACTTGAAAAAACAAGGTTATAATGAGACATTGAAATCCTTTTTAAGGGAAACATCTATTCCTGTATCTGTCACGGCAAATGATGACAATTCTAACTCTAATACTCATATTGATGATCTGAAGTCTATAATATCTGATAGAATAAGTTATAATGATTACATTCTTGATTCTAAATTGAAGGATCTTACTTTGAATGAACAGCTTCCACCAATAGATTATGATAGATTTCACATTAAGAGATGGAATTTTGATAGTACGTTCGATAATTTTAAATCTCATACATTAGATGGAATTCCCATTAAGGTCAATTTTTGTGATAATAATTCAAATGATATAATCATATCTACATCATCAAGACAATTGAAAATATTTGATAATAACTTGCAAATTTTGTCAGAACTTACGGATCAAAATATGAAATCCATAGGGGTAGTTAAATTGACTGGATCTATTCCGGGTAGTAATATGTTATATGCATGTTCAATGTCTGGTAACATATACTTATTTGATAAGGATTACAGACTTATCCCTGGTTCTTCATTTAAACCTCATGGTAGAATGATCACTCATATTCAATTTTTAAAAATGAATGACAACGAATCGTGGTACGTCTTAACAGCTTCTATGGATAATACTATGCATTTAAGTATATTGCGTATAAAAGATGAAATGCCTACTTTAACAATTACATCAACAGTAAAATTATTATCTGCATGTACTACCCTAAATATGGCTAAGACAACACTTAATATTGATAATAAAGCAGTTACAAAGCCTGTTATCTTTCTAACTAGAATGGATTTTACTCATATTGTATGTTATACTTTAGATAATTCAAATATTTTACAAAATTGCTTCAATATTGCGTTAAATAATGCACAATTTAGTACACACTCGTTTACTATAAGAGATATGGTATTAATTAACGGAAATTCTGACGCAGCTATTGATGGCTCAACTATAATTAACTCTGGAACACTAATAGGTGTAGCAACGTCACATATCCCATTCCTCAGACTCATCTTACTGGAGTTCCCTAAAATGGAGAAATATTTCAGGGAAATAAACGATATCGAAAAAGAGAACTCTGGCATTACCACTCACTATGATAAAGTATTAAGAAACATAGCCACCCAGATCCCACAGGATTCTTATTCGCAACCTATAATGAGATATATGTCAAATTCTAACGGTATGATCATTGGAAGTGACAGTGGTGTGTATGCCATTGATTTATTTAACGGAGAGTCATGGCCCCTCGATATGCATTGTGATATAAATAAACAAAGAATTACATCTATGAATGTTGATTCTTCAAACTCAACATTATTAATTGGTACAGCATCAAAATCATTTCATTTGTATAAATTGACATAATTAACCCTCATGAAGACGCATTATATATATACGACGATATAATATACATATTTAACATTTAAAAACCCCATTCTTTGAGACATTATTTACAACACCTGGAAGGTTTATGAAGATACAAGTATTAATATGTGCAAATATTGTTAATTTTTCATACTTTTATGTGATACATATATATATATATATATATATACGTGAAATTATACTAGATTGGATTGAGCCCTTTATTTAACTTTATCTGCAATCTGAATAACCCACAATGAATAAATGAATAAAAAACACAAACGTAATAAAACAAAATAGTTAAAATGGATTGGATCATTAAAATTCAACTTGGTTGTTACTGGTGAACCCAGTTTGGAAATTTCCAGAATCATTGTTTCTGTAATTATTGTTATTATTGTAATTTCTATTACCGCCTCTATTACCGCCTCGGTTACCGCCTCTTCCTCTACCTCTGCCTCTACCTCTAAAGTTCCCTCTTCTGTTATTAAATCTTGGTCTTGCAGAAGATTCACCAAATGTATCCATATTCAGGACTTTCTCTTCTTGCCATCTCATATTTGTGTTGGTCTCAGCAGATGTAGAAATGGAGTCAAAAAATGAGGATTTTTTGTTGTAGAAACCATCCGGATGAGGCTCTTCACCACTAGCCTTTTCGACTTCTTCAAGTTCATCGATTACATGGCCTTCTGGGGCCTCCTTTGCAAACTTGGCATTGTTTGATGTAAAATCAAAATCATCCGTAGGAATTTCGATCTTTCTAGATGGATCTGGATGGTGCTGTTGTTGTCTGCGATGGTTATTGTAGGTAGATTTGTTTTGGTGTGATCCTCTTTGTCTATCGGAATCAGTTGTTATATCTGCAGCTTCAGAGGAAACTCCAACAGTATTTACCCCTTCAGTTGGAGCATATACACCATAGTCTGCGACAGCAGCAGGCAAATTTTCCTTGGGAGTACTAACTGATGCCTGTTTAGGTTGTTCTTGAGTTTGAGGTTGAGATGGTTGCTCAATATTTCCTTGTTGAGGTGGTACAGGAGCGTTATTTGGGCGTACTACAGGTTGGACTTCATCTAATCCAACTTCAAGGATACTTAAATCTTTGACATCATTACCGTTAAATTGGACTGTCTTGTATACTGTAGCACTTGGGTAAATTTCTTCAGGACCCCAATTCTTACGACCTTCCGTACCAAAACAACGTACGTTTGTTAAAGTAACGGTACCTTTGTCAGAGTCGATATTCTCTAGCAAACCCACATATCTGTTATCAGTGACGGAAATTAGAGAGATGGTTTTACCAAAATATTGAGACATTCTCTTAATGTTTTTTTTGTATTGTTTCTTTCCTTAATTACTTTAAGGTGAGAATATAGTTGAATAAATCACCTTAATTGGCTTACCTAACTCAAGAATCCGTGAATCTACCAATTTTTTTACTGAATAAGCATAGCCGAAAATGTAAAGCGTTGTTAAGTTCTGCCTTGTTACGTGTGTTGGAACTTGAAAATTAGTTAAATTCGTGATGTTCGTTGAAAGTGATAACAATTAGTAGGGATTCTAGTCAGTGCCCAGATTATCCCTCAAGACTGTTCATTTACAGGACGTGTGTAATACCTCAATCACTGTCCGTATGCACTTCTTTATCAAACAAGAACTCAATATTAATATTGGAAGGACGTCTTTACACATTTTTCCCAATTCAAAATATAAAATAAATATAAAGGTGAATATTTTATGTAGGGGTTTTCATTGTAATGATGGTCGATTAATGTATCCCAAAATCCAGACCAACCTATACCACTAATAGAAAATCATGAATTTAATGATCATTTCCTATCCGCTACAGGAATTCGGTTATGTATTGTATGTCGTTTTTATTCCCTAATTCAGGTGTTGGTTGGGTAAATGATTTGAAATTCCGTCTTTATCACTTTCATTCAAAGAGTAAATCAATGAAATTCTATACTACCTAAATGGTGGCCTTTCATTAATTGATTTGGGTTTCGATTGTGGCCGTATTTTTGTAACTCTTCTTGAAGATTCATTATTCTTAAACGCAGCAGAAAAGGTATTTCTCCGTGGTCCCTCTTGGGCTGTTCTATCTATGTTTCTTGTGGGTAATCCACCTAATGAAGGTCTTTCTAAGTTATTGGAGCCCCTCGGGTTATTATTTGAACGTTGGTTTCCAACATTATCATCTACTAATAAACTATTTCTAATGGTATGCAGGATTGACCTCCTTCTTAATTTGCCTGATTGTTTGGAGTTAGAATTAGCCATGGATCTCTGCTTCGTTGCATACCCTGGGTTTCCAATTGATGATACTTGTTTCTGAACTGGAGGATTCAACACAAATGATTCCTCACTATTGTTATCATCATATATGTTTTCATTTTCAGGATTGTTATTATTCTTGGTAGATCTCCTTCTAGGAACGTTGTAAGTCCTATAATTCGTTGTGGTGCCTCTTGCTGGAAATAATGGTTCAGAAAATTTCCCTGATGAAGGTTTACTATTATTGGTACTCAGGGATGATCTTGTTTTCAATGAATGAAGTTGTTCCTCCAATTGTAATCTTTCTTGTTGTAATGTTTGTACACGTTTAATGGCCCTTAATTCTCTTTCAATGTCCAAAGAAACACCCGGAAAATCTGTACAAGCAGATGTACACAATATCCCATATATTAATGAACCAAACGATTCATTTAAATCGATAAGGTTATCATGAATCGTATTCAAACGTGCTAAGTTACTATCTAATGTCACTATTGAATCTGTCAATTCTCTAATTTGGGGAACCAAATACTCCTGAAGTACATTCTGGTCTCCCTCCTTTTCAAATCCACCTCCATTCACATTTCCAGTTCTACCATTGATATTATCGTTTACGTTTATGCTGGCAATCGATGATCTTCTAGACCCGGGGTTACTACTCACAGATAGTTTATATTCAGTTCCAGTTCTTGAACTAGATTCATTATTCTTGATTTCGGACATCAGTAATCAAGTCAAAAAAAATTAATAACAACAAAAAAAGGATGTCAAATATATGTATATATTTAAAGTTAATAAGCTCAGATTGGTGTATTTGCAGTATATAATTCAATGTGACAACTTTATACAACTATCCTTGATATTTAATTTAGCGGTCCATATCTTTCAAGTTGAATGAACAGTCTTTGTTTATATTATTATTTAAATATTTTCATTTTATTCGTTTTTCTTTTTAGATGTGAAAGACGCGAAAACCTGACAGTGCCATTTCAGAAATTGTAAGCAGAATTACTTACAGATGGGAAACGTTAAATCGAATAGTTAGTATATCTAATTAGTTATATATCTTTCCTATTTCAAATTAAAATAAGTTGATAAATGATTGGTGCTGCTGTGTTTATTTACCTGCAATATAATGTCGTAATAGTGCAAAAATAGTTCGATAAAAAGTTGTTTTATCATTAAAAATAAGGGTATATATATATGATATTTACAAGGTACACAGTAGACATAAGTTCATTCAGTACCATTACATATACTTCTTGGCATTCTTCAATTTCTCTGATCTTAATTTGGACTGTGATACAACACCACCTAACCAGTACTTCTTTAGGGCCACAACCAAGAATATTGTACTCAATAAAGATAAACCATACCACGTAACCAGATATTGAAGATGATTATTTCTCAGGTCAATTGTTGGATGTTTACCAATAGGGACACCTGCTTTAATCAATTGTAATTCGTTGAATTCTAAATTCTCATCTTTATCTCCTGAGAAGGTGTCAATTTTAGTTATAGTTTTCTTTTTAGAACGTTGCCAAAACTTCCACCATGAGGAACCTTGAAAATTACTACCATTCATAGAATTATCGATTTCTGAATTCTTCCAGGAAGGATGATCCTTCAAGTCATAAAGTGCTTGGAAATTAATTGGTTTACACCCTACTGTATCAGCGATAGCATATATATCTGCCACTTGCCATAATCTTGAATTCTTGTCATTTTGATCCCATTGAAGACTACCTCTTACTTTTGGTGGACGTACTAAACAAATCAAATCGATAGTTGACGTTGGTAATGACAAATGATGTAATGTTCTAGTGTCTGGCGAAACTTTATGCTCACTAATCCATCCACGTTCTACCAATAATTTTTCACCTGTATCTTCTCTAACAAAAGGTGTATACAAAACATACCCCTTTTCACCATATTTGGATCTTGGACCCACAAATCTTTCTTCATCATGTAAGAAATGACCTCTAATACGAACTTTACGATATTCCCAATCCTCACACATATCGACTGTAAAATTCTTTGGTAAGGGAATTGGGTCATACATCAATTTAGTCTCACATTGAGCCACTAATTTTGTCTTCCATTCCAATCTTCTTAATTGCCATGTTCCTAGGTAAAATGAAATCATTGGCATAGCAAACATTAATCCAAGCACAATTTTCTTACCGAATGAGCCTCTCTTTTCTTCCTTATCATTAGGATTATGGTGTGTTTTTATAGGTTTCCAATCGATAGTTGATGTAACAACCGATCTTCTCCCTAAGGTTAGAAGTGACGTCTGTTGAATCCTACATTTGGGGAGTACATGAAGTAGTACCCCTTGTCTCGGACTTATCATAAGACCAACTTTAGTCAAAAACATTGAGGAAATATAAGAATGCTTAGTCTCTTAAACAGACAATATATTTATTCGGAATATTTACTATGCGTAACGAAACGTAATCTTTGTTATCCTTGGCAAGCTAACCTCTCTTTCATTGCTTTTGGTAGTTCCTTATATTGATAGCATCCTTAATTCTTTTCACCTTTTTTTTTTTAATTTTTCATTTTGTTAGCGAAGTTATCGCATTTTTACCTATTTTTTTTAGCTTTTGACTGGTAGTGCAGGTATCTAATAATTGCTCGAGATATAGATATGAATATATATATATATAATTATTCTATTGCTTTATTACATATGATCAAAACCAACAAAACTTTGTATTCTTCTCCCAGATAATGGTATCCTTGTTATATCCAGGAGGAGGTCTTACAGCGCTGATGGATCCATTTTGCGCGTACAATTCATCATCATCACAAACTTTTTTTAATGTGGCTTGTAATTGAGGAAATTCATTCAATGGGATTTCAAAATCCCAGAATTGTAAAATATCTAGGTGAGTTCTTCTGGCCTCGTTGATTGCTTTAGCAAACAACTGTTTCAAGATTACTTCTGACCTCATCTTTTGATTCTCAGATATGTATATTTTTGTAATTACCAACTTATTATCATTCCAATTGTGATGCCATATGATATGACTGCGATCATCTAGTTCAAAGCCAAATGGTGGTTGGGTGGTTCCATTGTCTGTCCTCTCTTGGATGAAAATATCACGGTATTGGAACCATTTGAAGATTTCAATATCTGGTTTTACCATGAAGATAAATGAATCCTTATTGGCACCATTTGTCCTTAATAGATCTTTCTTAAATTCCTCGTCTTGTAAATTAACTAAATCCTCATAATCTTCAAATCCTAAAAATCTTCCAGTTGCAGAGTCAATTCCCTCGCAGTATTCTTGATATAATTCATCAACATGCGTGATATTATGTAAAGGAACGTGTAATGTATGGTAACCAAATTGTGTATAATAATCACCTACTTCACTATAAAGTGTAATTACTAGATTCTTAATGAAATCTGGTGCACCTGGTGTCGAACGTAAATCATCATAATATTTATTGAGTGATTCAATCATAACTTTAGCATAACCTTGACCCCTAAACTTCTTTTCAGTGAACACACCACCAATGCAAACATTCAAGCATAATTCAATTTTCCCTTTAGATCCACTAGTGGTGCAATATCCCAATCTATTTAATGTCTCACAACTAGATACAATTTGACTAGTCTTACTTGTAGTTGGTAAACTTGTATCCTTCAAAGCGAAGAATTTAATACCAAACCATTCATAACCTTCTGGATATAATTTCTTAGCGAGTGGATCATGATTTTTTTGGGCAATTCCAGATTCACTCAAGTATTGCTCTCTGTCGGCATATTGTTCTCTTGTCAATAAACCTTGCCAAGCCTCCCCATTGTTCATGTGAGTAAACCTCTTGATCTCTGGGTCATCATATTTCTCAAATTTAAGATTATTGGAATTGTTAGTCATAGTTGCTACAATATATCAATTGAATTTGATTAGTAAGCTTATATGTCGAAGTAATAACAGAATGGAATATCTATTTTTTATTTTTGCTTAAAAACAAAATGGAAAAAAATAAATATAATTATTCGATTATAAAAAAATGAAATTTATTTGAATATATTTATATAGATGTAAAAACAACGATGCAATAGCTTTACTCAACGATTACATCCCTGCATATTCCCAGGTATTCTATCTAAGTGTTACTCTCGTTTAAAAGTGTAATCGGTTGTCTGCCGAATGGATCTGAGAGTGATGAGATGGAAAAAACTATGAACGGTGAAAAATTAGGCGTGCGGAGTTACTCAGAGACCCTCGCTGGAAAATGAAATTTCAACTAATGCCATTGGAATTGTTGCCACAGGCAAATTATGACGGGGAATATAAAGAGAGAGATTGGAAGTGAGGATGACACATCAACATTTTTGCATGCCGGGATTGGTTGTGAGGATAAAGTTAGGATTATGTGAAGAATGTGTAAGTGTTGCTTGCTGAATTTTTGTTCTGCTCTGTTCTTAGCATTGCTCTGCCGTTCTTTGTCACATTGATATTATTGGTTTTAAGGAACATTTGAAACATTCTAGATTTCTACGCTTCTAGCCATACAATTAGTGATTCTTTAAGTAGATAGTCCGAATTAGATTGTTTTTTTATCTTTTTTAATTCATCAGTATTTTGTTTAGTGGTGATTTCTAATTCAGGCGCTTTTTAATATTGTAATTGTAATTGCAATTGAGTGTTTATTTTACCTCATATTTTCTACTAAGTATTTAAACTTGATTGTTTAACATTTCGTAGTATTTATTTTATATAAGCCATATTCCTTCTTATACGAATCGCCTGAATATATCGCTGGGTTATTTTCCATTCTTATATATTTTTGGCGGGTTCAATCTCATTTTATTAATTGTTAATTTGCAACAGTGTTTTTATGTAAACGTAAGTTGGATATCGAGAAGGTACGATTATTGTTTGGGTTTATAATATCGGACATCGAGATAGATTATCAAATGTATTCTAGTACTTTATTATATGCTATATAAAGTAGATATAAGAAAAGGAAATAATATACATATGTATTAGAATATGTGGCCCTTTTATACTTATAGAAAAGGGTGGCAAAGCTATCAATTACTGATAGTGTGCTTACTGATATTCTTAAAGAATGTTCTAGAACATCATGGAAAAACCTCTGAAAGTTCTAGAATGTTATGGAACATTATTACTAATATGTTCTAGAACCTTATGGAACAATTAGTAATAATCTTACTAGATGAAAAATGTTAAATAACTAAGTATTGCCACTTAATATATTATAACAAATAAGGCCACAATAAACAAAGTAGCAAAATTAATGATTTTCGGTGATAGTTCTATTTGGTATTAATACTTTAGATGTCTGATATTCTGCTTCAGGAAAACAAAATAAAGGTTAATAGTTACAAAACCACTCAAATTTGAAATTTTAAGGGTCGTTTCTATAGAGCTATTTCTGAAAACTTTTGAAAATTGACCTCTAGGTAGCCAAGTTGGTTTAAGGCGCAAGACTGTAATTTTACAAGTAATCTTGAGATCGGGCGTTCGACTCGCCCCCTGGAGATATTTTTTTTGGAAATTTCGATGGTGACTGTACTAAGCCACATGTAACCTATTTTTGTTGCAATTATGTTTAATCTCTTAATTCATTCAACTTTAATTCTCAAAAACCATTGAAATTTTTTTTCCTTATTTAAGAAAACTTGGTTTTATAACTTGTTTAAAAACTAACAATTTTATGGATGTAACGAATATTTTCAAATGTAAACAAAAGTTAAAAAAAGCTATTACAACTGTTATTTTTACTAAAGAATATTAATTTTAAATACATTTTAAAAAGTATGTAGGAATATTAGCATTATATTTCATATATCATTCATTTCATTTATAATTTCTCTATTGAAAAAAGGATAATTATCAAAGTAAAGATGATGCCCTGCACCTGGAACAATAATTACTTTACTTTTATTAGAACCATATGTGTTATTCATATTATAAGAAATAGTTTGTGCACCATCTTTATTCATCCAATCATTTTCACCATACATCCAAACCCAGTCACATTTAGCTTTAAATAATCTAGTGTCGTTAACATTTTTGAAAATAGTATCTTCTAAAGCGTCCCTAGGGACACCTCCACAACCTAATACAAATGGTAATAAATATTCACCACTTCCAGGTCTATTGAAAATATTATATGTGTATCTGTGTAGCAACTCAAATTGTTTTTCAGACAATGAAGATTGATTTAAATCTTGTAATGGGTATTTTTTAAATCTCTTATATGACCAACCACTCGTTATCTTTGAACCCAATGGACCTGAATGACGTATAAGAGAAAACGGTGAAAAATTCATATCCCATAAAGCTGAATACCACCAAGGTGGATTCAAATTTGCATGCTTTTGAATATTTTTATTCAACTTGTCCTGAATAATATTTTTTGAATGACATACGCCAGCTGGTGAACACATAACAAGTTTTTTAAAGTGTGTCGGGTATTTATTCGCGTAATGTGCCATAAGATATGCACCTAAGGAATGTGCTACAATGAGATTACTTTGTGGTCTCTCCAATAAGGATCTTTTTTCAAACCATTTATATATTCTTGCATGAAACCAAGTATTAACCTCTGATGAATTTATTTTACCATATTGGAAAGGAAATTTCGGTCTTGAAGAAAATCCAAATCCTGGTAAATCTATTGCATGAATACACCATTCATTGTTCACAGACGATAAATGTTCTAAATTCTTAATGAAGAAACCAAGTCCTGCACCATATCCATGAATAAAAATTAAATGTTTCAAGGGTTTACTAGGCGAGGCTGGTTTTATACATAATTCATTAATATAATTACCTTGATTATCAATAGGAACTTTCAAAAATTTAGCAATCACATTATTATTTTGTGAAGTAGTATCAAATATTGGAAATGTCGATAATAAATCTTGTTGAATCCTTTCTTGATTTGAATGAAATTGTTTAAAATCTTGGTATGATTCTGAAAAGGAACGTGGAAATAAACTAGGGAGTCTTCTTAGTATGGTTAATAATGGTATAGCAGTCGGTGGAGTTGGAGCTTGTAATGCATCACTTTCATTAGAACTAATGTTACTAATCTGCACGCGTGGTTGGTTCTGAGACCGTAAACCCAGTCTTAACATTACAGATTCTAACAGATATTTAACTCCAACTTTAGAAACATTTGCAGGCATGCTGGGAATCGTTTTCAGAAAACTTCCAGAGGGAAAAAATGCTTTATTAATAATTATATTTGTATGTTCGAGTTATTTGTAGAAAACAAAATATTCATAAAAATGAATGAAGTACTAGTATAGCATTCATCTATTTGACAGACGAACAATAAGTGGAAAAGTTAAACAAATGTAAAAAGTTTACAGGGACTACCTTCTTTTGTACTTAAATTTTACTAAACAGTAAAAAATAGCTTCTGTTCTCCTGCTGAAAATGTCATCGCCATCCACTTATATAAACCAAAACAAAACAATCTGTTTACTGAAAATCTCACCTGTGGGAGTTCTTCTCTTTATTGGCTGCTTCGTCATCGCGGGGGAACCCTAACAACGCTTCTAGAGAGACTAGTTTGGTGCGGCGTTGTCGTGAACCCGTGTTCATAATACTAATAGAGAGAGAGAGAGAGAGATCAACAAATTGATGAGTAAACTGAAACAGGATACTTTTAAAAGAAGAAAAATGTGTGAAAATAAATATATGTTTGTGTTATAAATATTTAATGAAATGCAGTTGAATTGTTCTTAATAATGTCATGTGCCGGGGAGAAGGGAACCATGAACTATGCTAGGGTATGTAGAATTGTTTATATAGTGTTGTTACAGTACGTTGAAAAAATGACCAAGAGTGAAAAAACACGCAAAAGTCAAATCTATAATGGTTTCTTGCTACACCATTCTGTAACTTCTTCATATACGTTGTGGTATTTTTCACTTCTGTACTTATCAAATAATACATTTAAATTAGTAGAAGGTTTTGAAATTTCTTGCACTAATATTTCATAAGAGTTCCAAAATTGTTTATTATCCTTAGATGGTGGAACCACGTCTTTGTTGGAAGAGTTAGCATTAATTTCTCTTGCTAGAAACAGGGCCAATTGACTTGTTTGTGAAGGCTTTAAATCTATGAAGTGTGGACAACAATATATATGTTCTAATAAGTATCTTGCAATGATGATCGTTTTTTTATCTAATTTTTTGTTTAAGTTTTCAGTTGGTTTAGCAAAAAAATTCAATGGATTTGGAATTGAAATATCAAATTTTAATGATTTGAGAATGTATGCTTCTGCAATTTTAATATCATTAATTGATGCTGCACCATCTGTAATGTATGCAAAATTTGATAATTTTGGTAAATTAATTTCTTCAAATTTTGATGCAATAAACAATGATGTAACAGCTAATAATTGTAATTTTGACATTGTTACAATATTTTGAGATAAAAATTTATCCATTATAGCGATTGCTAATATTAAAGTCTCTTGAACATAATGAAATTTTTCATGTACTTCAATAAGCCATTCTATTAGGATAGCTCTCATTGAAGGTCCAAAATTATAAGGAGATTCTTCATCCTTCATATAATTAAATGTAGAACCAATTTGTTTTTCTCTATTGTAAAGATACTTAAAGATATCTTCATTGTATTCACTAACCATAATTAATGTTCTATGTTTCTTATCTAAATCATTCTTTTGTAGAATTTTTCTTCTTTTATTATCATCGTGTTTTTGAGTTATAACGTTATTGTCATTGTCTCTTGTTCTTTTAAAGACTTTTGAACTACTTATTATTGGAGAATTTCTCTTTATACTGACAGGGTCTATCAATGATGTGATTTTATCATTTTCATGACATATATGTTTTACTTCTATTGTGGGAATCTTCATGTTGTATTTTTTTTATAAGTTGGTAGTATTCTATTTTTTATATTATTATAGTTGTTTTCAAATCACAAATCTAGAATGATTACCAAAGATATTTAATAGTTAATTCCTATATATACATTTAATATTTATTTTTCTTAATTGTTATATACTAATTGAATTTGAAATATGTCACAATATAATATAAATAACTTCATAGAAAAACCATAATTCATACATCCATTACTTTTTGTTAATGTTCACTATACACGAAAACGCCAAACCATACCTACATACAATTGTATATTACGATATTCTATTCAAAAGGAAAATTGCCAAGCTGATCCGTAGTTTAGTCTATCATCGTTAACAATGCAGAATATTGCAAAAGAAGTTTACCTATATTCCTTTCACACTAAACTACACGCTTTTTCGTCATGTTCTATTTCCATTGCTGGTATATCTCATAAAGATATTCCATACGTTAGCTGTAAGAATATTCTACTACTCAGGGACAACTGTCTTACCAAGTAAACAACAACTTTCCTCTTGCCCTTACACTGAGTCTTCTGCCTTCCAGTTGTTGTCATTTGGCATTTCGTGTTTTCACATATATAACGAGAAAGAAGAATATAACGCGCACGCACCACTGAAACACGCCAAAAGAGGACCGAAAGCATCCACGCGCTGTAAGAAACAGAGAAAAAACCACGAACAAACAGAAAGAGGAAGAGATTGTGTCGCGTTTTATTTTAGTTCACACGACTCAGTGAAACAACACGCAAAAATAAGGAGAGAAACCCAGCAATTTATTAACTAGATATGTTAGGGCTGACGCCAATATACAAAATTAGTGAGAATTTATTATTTTAAATATCGATCCGGAGTTTTTCCTTTTAATATTAAGATCGAAAGAGTAATATACGACATAAGTATTCAAAAAATCTTGGTTCTGCTTTACGGTAAGCACGACTATAAGCATCGTTGAAAAATAATCAAAATATATCTGTAAAATAATGTATATGTAGAAGATATTTCTTAGATTGTTAATCGAATAAAAAGAGCGCAAAGAAGATATGTAGTTTGTTTCATACCTGGAAACCCACTATTACTCGGAAAGGGAAATCACTAATCTCTTTATGGATATAAACAGTTTAATGTCTATCCAAAATGTGAAACTTTGATCGGTAAATCTTGTTCAATCCATTGTAAAAGAATCAATTTGGAACCACGTAAAACCAGGAACGAGTTTATCCTAGTCTTATATATGCATTAGGTATTATATTTCAAATTTTAACCACCTTCTTGACCATAACAAACCGAAAAAAAGATGGATCTATTTTTACAGAGTGTATTTCTTTGTTGTTGTGCCACACCATATAGTAAGCGTACATATTTCATGTCATTCTTTATTATTTAAATACCATTTTGCAAAACACAGGTAGAGCATTCTTTCTATAATGTCTAGCGCTAAATTCTTCCTCCTCTGAAGATATAAAATAGAGATAAGAGTCAGATGACGTTAAAATGCAGTTGATCTAGCTTGTGCAATAAAAATTTAGAGGAGATGCTAACAACTTCTAATATCACGTTATTAGAATCAACAACTTGAAGAAATATACCCTTAATTGTTTCTAAAATCCATCATTATGTGAATGTTCTAGCAAAACTGACGTTGGGAGAAGGTAATGATTACAGGGTCAAGATATCTAATTTTGGGTCAAAGTTTTGGGAAAAAAAGGAAATATTTGAATTTTCGAAATACAAAGTGAATCAACAACAGGTGTAAGGATATATGAATATCTTATAGAACATTTAAATGGCATATTGGTTACAGATTTCATGTTTTTAAAATTGGCTTACCCGGACGAAACTATTGCTACAATTTTTTGTATCATTTTTTTTGAAATCTAGTTTTGATACTCTGGCCGAGTGGTCTAAGGCGTCAGGTCGAGGTCCTGGTCTCTACGGAGGCGCGGGTTCAAACCCCGCGGGTATCATTACTTTAATTTTTTTTACCTTAGTGTTTGAGGACAGATATAAGATGATTATCTTTCTAGCTACCCTAAATTTCATCAGTAATACCATCTATTTTAACAAGTACTGATATTAAGTCTGATGAAATTGGTATTTCTTTGATGGCTTGCTTGGTAATATACTTTTTTTCCTGTTAGCCTATATATTTTGATTTTCTTAATAGCCCCCTAAGTGTATTTTCGTAGTCTTAAAAAAAAAATATACCAGACTCAAAACTTTGTTCCTAAATCACTTTATCATATTTGCCATATAATTATGATAGATGACACTTTCGTGCTCCTAATCATTGTCATTTTATTAATTTAATGTCAGCGGTGTTACCCTCTCTGGCTGCAAAATTCCAGCAGCGAAGAAAAAAAAGTATCCAGCAACATTGACTGCCAAATAATAAGCGATGCAGTCAATTAAAGAAATTTAATTTAAACCAACAGTGGTTTAATGCAATAAAATTTGTATTACAACTACATCAAATATAACGCCAGATTCATATTGTTAAGTCAACATATAAACAAAAAAATAAAAAGAAGACAGAAGCAGTCTATTAACAATGAAGTTTTTGAGTGTGATTGCATTATTTTGCCAATTAGTACTTGCAGCCGCATCTACTTCTTACATTTCCTTAAGAAATCAAGATATCGTAGATGGTAGAGTATCGAGCACAGAAGATATAATAGAAACAGCAACTGTAGATCAACCAATAGTTGTTCTACAATTCGTTAAAGCCAAGATCCTAGAATCATTGGCAGCCGATGATTCCAATGTTCCTTTCTTAAACCAATACTTTAAGCACGGTGTCACCAATGTTTTAACAGATGAAACTAGCTTAGTCGAACCAACTGATGATGAGGTGTTTATCTTCAAGATGAAGGATTTAGAATTCGACCCACTAGATGTCCTAAAGGATGCTAATGTTGAGAAGAAACGTGCTATCTGGTTCAAGTTTTATGGTAAGGAATATGATATCCGCGACGTTGACCAATACTTAGAGACAATTGTGATCTTTGTTGAAGAATATTTGAATGTGAACGTAGACATTGTGTTGAATTCTGCAGACGTCATGACATTAGAAGAATTCGATAATGACGTTGAAATGCAAACTGCTTCTCATACTCAAACCCATTCTAAACCAACCTCTACAAAAACACCAAAAAATGGTTCTGAAGGTGATGATGATATATTAAGTGAAATATGGACAGAAGGTTTATTAATGTGTTTACTAGTTTCTTTCATCTTACTTGTCATTCTTTTAGTTGCTCTTTCCTGGATTTCCAGCTTGAATATCAGTTATGGTGCTCTAGAGAAGTCCACAAATCCATTAAAGAAGAACGAATAGAACATTTTATCGAATATTTATTTTTCTATCGAAAGAAAACTCAAATCACACAATGAAATACATTACCCTTCTTCATTTTGTTACATATATACTCTCCATCTCTGAGTTTTATATATGTAAATATTGCATATATCCTGAGGGCTTTATACTATAGTATATTATATACATCTATAAAAGTAATTTTTTATTAACTATACTTCAATCAATTAATATTATCTGTTATAATACCAGAAACTCATGTTTTTATTGTTAAAATATTATGAAGTCATCTACATATATATACATATATATACATATATGTATATAGTCGCCCAATATATCTGAAGAAAGATTCCGCCTGGGATAAATTAATCTTTCTTAGATTCTTTCTCGTAATCAGTAGTATCCTCAGAGAAAGCAGAAATAACGTACGCAATTAGTACGACATTAGCCATAGCAGCAGCCAGACCACCACTTATCAAAGTGTTTGGTGTATATTGTTGGATTAGGAAGAAAGTTATTAATGGTAGAGATACCATAGCAATGGTATAACCCATTAGCTTTTGTACCACCGAACGAGGAATATCCACAGCCATTGTCTTCGTTATCCCTTTATTTATAATTCAGTTGAGTTTTATAATAATACTGATATACAGATATATTGAAACTCACACTTAATACCCTTCTTTTTTCATAAACTGAACTATTGTACTGTACAATTTTGGTCATCTCATCTTTAAAATGGTGCTGCCTTATATTGAAAAATATCTGGATTGCAGAAAATTGAAAGGTCAAGGAAAAACAAAAGCAAAAAAAAATCATCACTTAATTATAACAAACAGGACTTCTTACTAAAACGCCACAATATAAAGGGATAGTTGAATACCCGAAGGTTTATAATTCCCTTAAACTTACTTTAATAGACTCTATTACATTCGCAACGCATTTAAAATGGTGCAACAACTTAGTTTATTTAGTTCAATAGATGACAAATCCTACGATTTATTCATAGCGACATTGACAACATTATCGGGTAATCCACCAATTCTTTATTCTAAATTATCAACAGTATGGATCCCCAACCCATCATATCAAATAGAAGGTGTAAACTCTAAGAATCAACTGGTAGAAAAGAATAGAATTAAAGTTTCGAAAGAATTGCCCTTAGAAATGTTAAAAGAATTTTCTACTGCTTCAGGAAATGCCATGAAGTATAACCACGAAATACTAAAGAAATTACGAGATGATAGCCTACCAATAGAATATGTGGAACTACAAAATATGATCAACGAAAATAAAACAAAAAGATCAGTTGATGCGATGGAAGTTGATGACGAAGAAACAACAAAACCTGATACAAAGAATAAATATGCTTGGAATATTAGTATATCTGATATCCCTGCTGCAGGAAATAACAGAAAGGTATCGATGCAAACTATTAATGAATCTATCTTACTTTCCCACGTAGGAGCAAATTCAAGTTTACAAAAGATGTTGAACGAACTCGGTTACGTTTTTCAATACCAATATGTAACCGTTGGAGCCAGGTTTAATCTGAAACATAACCTTATTGTGGAATCACAAAAAATATGGAATATAGGAAGTTCGTCTAAACAACAAATAACTAAAAATGGTTTCTTAATTAAGGCATTTATTAATGTTGATAAGGCAACCGATATCGATAGAATGAACTTAACTGAGACCGTACTATTAAATCTACAGAAAGAATTACAAGGCTATGTTGAATTAACAGTACCGGACAGGAAGTCGATGGACTCTAGGATGGATGTGGATTGATTTTTAATTTAAAGACACAATCAAATCGACTCACAGAGTACTGTGTCTCCAGCATATATACACACATACACACACGTATAAATGTAAAGCAAAGGCTATACAATAATGAGTACCCCAATATTTGGTAATCAAATACTTCTGACAATAATATACATTTAAAATATTTAATATTTTTGTTATTTACCTAAAACAGCCTGATCGATATAAAATCTTCACAATTCAATCAAAATATTGTATAATCACTCTCCGATAAATTAGAATGTTTGTAAAATGGAAATGACTATTTCTTGTTTAATTCTTGCAATTTGCTCTTAGTTTTTGTAATTTGCTTCTTCTTCTTCTTTAGATTTTCAATTCTTTCATCCTTCTTTTCATTCGAGTACTTCATCTTTTTGTATAATTTACGTTGTTTGTTACTCATCATAATCATCTTCAGTTTCTTTTCCTCATCTTCTTCATCCGTAGCCTTTCTCTTCTTACTCTTCTTCTCTGGAGTTTCTTTCTTGTTATCACTGTATTTAATACCTTGTGCCTCAAGTTCTAATTCCTTTTGAGCAGCCAATTCTTCATCTTCTGATTCTTCTTCCTCTTCTTGTTCGTCGGAATTATTTTCACCTTCTTCTTCTTCCTCTTCCTCTTCTTCTGCTTCTTCAGATTCCTCACCTTCCTTCTTTTCTTCAATAGCCTCTGGATCGTAACCAGCAGAATCACCCCATGGACTTAAATGAGGTGGAAGCTTTTCACCTGGTAGATATGCACTAGCTGGAACTAATTCACATTTGTTAATACAGTCAAAGATCCATTGTGGTTGGACGTATGTTCTACCAGCAACCTTATTCTTTAATACGGGTCTGTCGACAATTTGATGTGTAACCTTCGATAAATCGAGACTAGATTTATCTTCTAGTTGATCTAAAGAGATTTCACTAATGACGGAACCACCACCAGAAAGAATTAAGAATTCAACAATATCTAATGGAACTTCTCTACCTATATAGAACACAAACTTGGAAAATAAAGTGGCAACAGGAGAGTTAAATTGACTTGGTTGAGCCAAAATATCACCTTGATTCTTGTTTTTATCTTCAAAGGTGTCAAGTTTAACAGTTTCTACATTCTCTGTTTCATTATCGACATTTTCTTCAATCTCAACATCATTCTTATCAGCATTCAAAGCTGATGCAATGGCGGAAGAATCCAAGGTAGTAACATCACTGGAAATTGATTGGGTTAATGGTTTAGTCAATGCACTTGTCTCTTCATTGGATTCTAGAATATATGATGAAAGTCCGTTAACGATCTTGTCTTGTTCAATGTTTAATCTTGGTGGGTATACAAGACCGCTATCAGTGTACAATTTATATAGAACAAAATGCATCAATGTGGAGTAAAATTCTAAGAAAGTTAGCATGATTCTGAAATCAATATCTGATGGAATATTTTCAGGGAATTTATATGGAACTAACCATCTGATATCTTCACCTTTAACTGTAGCTTGGTAATAGACACCCTTAATGGAGACGAATACTTTTCTCACTAAACGTTCCTTGGCAACAAATGCCAACCATTGGTTACAAATCATTTGTGCATCCTTGGTTACACGTGCCGATATCTGACTAGTTGCAGGTAAATTAGCAAATAGGAATAACATGTTTAATGCATCATCGATATCTCTTAAAGCATCTGGGAAACTTGGATAACGTTCCTTAATGATATGATCTAGCTTATAAGTACTCCTGTTTTCTTCTAATTTATTTGCAGCAGAAACTTCACCTCTTCCTAAAGCTCTAGTTAATTTCTTAGCAAATGTCTTATGTTCTCTGAATTTTGCTAGGACAGGCTCATGCATCAAATATTGAATATCCTTGGAGAAATAAAAAGTAGTTGGAGCAGTAGATCCCTTGTTTGCTTTCTTCTTATTACGAGGTTCCCTTGGATAAATACCTTTGAAGATACATAGTCTTCTGAAATCAGCCAGAGAAATCTGTAATTTTCTGACAGCTTGAGATCTGGTGATAAAGTTCTTAGCGTTACCAGTAGAGTTCTTCTTCTTAATTCTCATTTTTGTTATTTATCTAGTTTCTGTTTACTATTCTAACTTAATGTTTTTAGCGCTGGGATTAAGAATATTGAAATATGCAAATATATGTTTAAATAACTAACCTATTCATCTATAGGTTCCCACTGAAAAATTTTCTGTTATTGCAGAAAGACCAAAAGAAGCGATGAGAATGAAGAGCTCATCGGGCATCGCCAAATCCGTATTTTCAACTTGAAAATTTTTCTTTAACTATGATGAAAATTATTTTACCAGTCGTGTATAACGATTACAAAGACTCCCTCAAATGGGACGTTCTAAATAGGGAAACCCTTCGAACCTCGAGGATAAAGAGGTCGTGATGTAAAGTAGCATAGAGGAACTCACATAATTAGTGATCAAACATTGGCACGTCATAAATATATATATATACATACATATATACATACTCTCGGTTGGACCGTTCATATTTTTATCCAGAACCATGCCATTGCTCAATCAAATTAAACCTTTTCTAAAGGGATCCATTATTCGCTGTAAGATACAACTACCTTCACGTTATTTTTATTCTTCACAGGTAACAGTTGGTCAGAAATTTAAGTCTTTGGAAGAGATCAAGCAGTTTATGGAGAGTCCCTCGTGGTCCTTGAAGGAATTTCTAACTGAACCAGACTCTAGTGATAACCTTCCTAGTCCAGCAACAGTCAAAAAACTACTGAGACTCTCTGGATTTAGTGTGGAAAATGCCAACATCAAAAAAATCCAACAAATACTAGGTAAACAGTTATTACTTTTACAGAGTCTACAGGAGGCTCCATTAGATGATGAAACTGTAGATACTATGTTTGCTAGAATAATGCCTAGAGTTCCCAAACCTCTAGATTATAAGGCATTGTTGAGTAAAATAAAAGAACAAAAAGATAATAAATATGAAGATGAACTTAGTGGATCTTGGAATTCCACAGGAAATACAGAGAAGTCGAAAAATGGCTATTTTGTTGTAACTAAAAAGACGACACCTACTCAAACATAAGCACCAACATGGATATCCAACGCTCTCTATGAACGATCAATGTTCATTATAGACACCTCAGAAAAACATAGCAATATATATATTCTTCATAATGATATTTAATAATTTAAAGACTATTTACAAATAAAATACATCTAACAGAGATAGTTTTAACTCCTCAAACATACACATAAAACTACCTTAACCATCTTGTTTCTCTTTCAAACCTTTCTTGTCTTCTCTTTTCTACCTGCTTACTAATATACCATCCATACAATACACCAATTGCAGAGCCTCCAAGATGAGCTGCATAATCAAAGGAACCCCATCTCAAAACACAGCCAGCTGCATTCCATGCGACAGAGCCCAGGAATGCAATCCATGCACCACCAGGGATCGGGAATACAAACAAAAGAATCTGCGCATGAGGAACCAAATAAGAGAAACAACCTAATACACCAAACAAGGCACCACTGGCCCCAAGACTAGGCCCCATCATTGCCATTCTTGCAATTCGTGGATACCATAGAGAAAATAGGGACCCAGCAATGGCACTATTCATGTATAACGAAAAAAAGTTAGATGTTCCAAGCATAGTGGCGATAGATGTACCAAATGACCACAAAGCTAACATATTCATACCCAAATGCCAAAATTCTTGGTGAGAGAAAGCACTTCCAACGATGGACCAATAACTCGGAATTCTGGATTTTTGAAGTAACATATAACGTTGCATAAAACTCCAACATCTAGGTAATTGCCATAAACCATAGATAGCCAAGTTGGTACCTAATAAAGCGTATACAAAACTTTTTGGATGAGTTTTAAAATACGAAAAGATAGGAACGTAGTCAAATAAATATTGTGAACCAAAATAGATACCGACCATTGAGGCAAGTCCAACTACGGTGACATTTCTCACCGAATTATCTTCTTCTTTATTGCCATTATTGTTAAATTGTTGGAATCTATTCAAACGAGTATACCTATCCGAGCTATCTGCATAAAAGATTCGATTATCCCATCTGGGGTGTTTCACATTTGTGCTCATAAAAGTTCTCTTTAAGAGCAAATTATTTATGATAGGTCGTATTCTGACATCTATATTTTTTGTATGAATGCAGTTTTTTAAAGTCAACGATTTCAAAGGGACATTTACCAGACCAATTTGCCTTGCTGGTAATTTCGGTATTAATGTCAAGGACGATCTTATCCCTAGCATGGTGGATTGGGTTTTATCAAAGAAATAGTAAGATTAAAGATAAACAAAAGTTTCTCTTCACTTTTACTATTCTTAAAGTTTTCAGGTGACTAATGTAGATGGATATATTACTTATGTTATAACGAACTTTAGTTTCCTTTTGTATGTCTTTCTGTCTGTTCTTTGGATACTGTTCGACGTGGTTATTCTTGTTCTCCGAAATTTACCAATCCTGAGCGACTCCATAGGGCGCGATCTGCCCTTCTAATTGTTTCGTGATACTGTATGTCGGGAACGTCAAGAACAGTCCATTACACATAAATATATTATTTGAGTCAAATACAAAATGCTTTACAGGAGTTATGCAAATGTTGATATATATTGATATAAACAATGAGGTTTGCAGTAAGATATTTGTTCATGGTGGGTAGATCGGAGTTAATTTTTTATTTTTTTTGATAAAGAGCCCTTTTATGCTTCAAATTCTATGAGGTCTTGTTCTTTCTCAGATAGCGAAGAGGACATTGGTTCTATTTTTCTCTCTTGTCTTGCACTTTGATCAGTAGTTTCATCCACATCTAGCCAAGAATTCTGTAGCAATTCTTCATGCTCCTCGAGATGATCGGTTGTGAAATCATCTAAATCTACCATTTTGTTATTAGTTTCACTGGTATGAATAGATTCTGTTGTAGTACTTGTTTCAATTGAACCTGCTCTAGATTTATTGGTAGCCACTGAATCAACACGACGACGGACACGTTCGGCCACTCTTCTTCCATCAGCGATAATACCATCAAACATACTCTTTAGAACTTGATTATTACCAGAATCATCAGCACCTTCCTCCAAGTGTATTGATTTTCTTAATGTGGTTGAAAAGAATAATTCGTATGTTTCATCGGCTAATATTACCATTCTAAAAGTGGCAAGATCAATGACGGTAGGTCTTGTTGGATCTAATGCAGCATTTGCCACTATGCTAGCAAATTTCTTTTTCTTAGCTTGCTTGGCCTCATCACTCTTACCTTCATCATCTGATAAGTCCAATAGATCCACTTCTTTATCAAGTTGTAATGGTTCTGCATATTCAAAGCACCTCTGTAAGAAACTACTTGCAGCCGTTAAATAACGCTCTGATTGACGTGCTTTATATTTCTCTTCATCGATAGTAACACCTGATGGTAATTCTATCTCTCCACTTGCTTGTTGACCAATACTAGTTTCCTTTACTATTTCATCAGCAATATCATCCTCAATAGCCTTTTTGGTTAGTAAATCGACAAATTTACCAGTTTTCCAGGGAGTAGTCAAAAATAATAAACCTTCTGACATCTGTAAGACATCATCCTTTTGAAGTTGGCCATCATTATCTTCATCATATAAGGAGAAAAAATAATTCATGGCTTCCAAAAGATCCGGAGAAGTCATCCTATCTAACCCAAGGACTACATCATTAACTGTTAATTCTCCCAGTTTAGAAGAATCCCAGTTATTGAACAATTTTCTTAAAAATGTTTGCTTTTGAGTTTTATAAACCTGATCATTGTCATCTCTTGAAGGCTTTGCCCAGTCACAAAATTTACCCATGAATTGAACGAAGACGTCAAAAGTCATATTCGATGAACCTGTCCCCAAACTGATCTTATGTGTTTCAACGCTTTGATAAAACACATCATAAATGTTTGACAATTCTTTATCAGATAAAATAAAAGTTTTAGGCATACGACGAAGTTGGGTTTTCTTTACAAACGTTTCAATATTTTCGAAAATTGTTTTCTTGTATTTATTTCTTTCATGTATTACCATATCCTCGGTGATGACACTGAATTCTTTAAATGCCGTTACTAGTAGTTCTTGAAATTTGGTTATTTGTCTATATTTACTATCTGGTGAATCTGGGTGAGCACTCTCATGTAAAGTCTGAAAGTAATGTTTGACGATAGCAATAAACATACCATCGTCATCAGCTTGCAAAATATCATCTCCATTAACTTTCAATACTGCTAATGCTACCTGAAATAGGGTCTTTGGGCCATTCATGAAAAATATGTCCATGATTCTTACAGCATACTCTAATGGCATTGACGTATAGAATAATGACAAAAACCATGGTAAAGATACAACAGAAAGTTGAATATCATGCTCTACAATATAGTCATTAAGTACTGGCATCCTATCCTCAACAAATGCTTCGAATACTCTCTGATCCAATAAAGTACCATACATGGTCTTAGAATAATACCCTGGTGCATAAATATCACAAAGATTTGATAAACACCAAAAAGCTTGTTCTTCACTCATATAAATCAAAAGTCCTGCACAAACGATATTCATTGCTTGACAATAGCCAACATCAGGATTTTTCCAAGAATAAGCAGTCAAGACATTTCTTAATCGTTGAATTCCTTGTGGAGCCTGATATGCCGAATATTCTGGTAAAGATCTCTTTAAATCTTTCTCAATTTCATCAATTGCCTGAGACGTCTTACCCTTATTATCCTCCAATAATCTACCATATTCTCCAGGGTTGGCAAATCTTAAATACATGGAACCTGAACATAATTCCCAAATTTCTCCTCTCATTCGACTAGGGACACCAATCCTAACTAGTTTTTGGAATGTATGATTTTGTATTATGGCTAAATTTTCACCATTTTCTTTATAATATTCAAACCATAATCTCAATTTAGCTTTTTCTTTTGAGATATCAGGTTGCCCTGGATACTTGAAATGTTGTCCCAATCCAGCTTTAGGGGCAATTATATCTTTTTTCCTTAAAATATTCTTTTGAATTAAAAAATCAGAATAACAACTCTCTACGAATTCAGGTAGTCTCTTAGCATTAGGAATATTATGTTTCAACATTTCTTTTAATTTTTCACAAAATTGTTCTGATCTGTTACGTAATCCAATGAATTGAATAAGGAGTTGTGTACCTGAGTACAACGTCACCAACAAGGCAAATGCATAAGATTGTGATGGGGATCGTTCCACTCTTTTAATTGTAGAAATATTTAATATAAGTACACATGAATTCTGATCAAATGCATCCCTAAACACCAAAAAATGGGGAGTCAAAAATAGTTTACCAGAAAATACATATGTAACCTGAGCTCCATTATCGTTGATTCTCTTTTCATCTTTTCGATGAGGTCCATATGGGGTGGTGAAAGTAATATCGGTGTTAGTATCATCCACAATATGCTCTTCATTTGGTAATTTATATTGTAGACGAAACTTTTCATCCCTGCTCATTGTAGGTGTAAAACTCTCAGCAATACGTTCCAAAAAGGGAGCTTTCTGACGAATGGAACTGAAAAATGACATATTTATCTGTGAATTATTCCTCTTGAAACTTTTCAGCAGTGTAAGTTTTTAAAAGGTAATGCAATGAACTATATCGGGTTATTAATATCTGATGCACGAAAATATTATAGTCTGGCTCGATGGAGTACTTTAGTAATTTCTCGAATTATCCTTAAGTTTATGAATAAGCCTGTCTATCCACTCAAAACGTGCAATCTATTAATATTTCCAATATCTCTTGAACTTTATATATATCTATATATGTCTGTGTATGTATCGAATGCAGTTTATATTTCTTATATATCGAATAATTACTTAAGATGAAGAGTGAGCGAGTCCCTGTTAGCATCGCCAATTCGCTCCCTCTGAGCGCGCCGCCTCTGACACCGAAAGATATACAGCAATAAGCTGCATGCAGGGATGATGATTAACAAAGATGAAGGAGATGAAGAAAGAAAGAGGAAGGGTATATTCGCAATGCGTCGAGATATCTGTATGCAAATGAATCTGGAGCTTCATTCCTCAAGTATAGGAATTCCTTGACTTTGGGCCTCTGTGAGAATTTGCTCCAGTTCTTCGGTCATCATCTCATAATCGTGTACTGGGTAGGCACAATTGTGAACTATTCTCATTGTTGATATGTAGTGTGATTTAAATAATTGGTCGAATGAACCTAGATCAATCCCATTTTTCCATCCATGAACTAATGGATAGAAGAATAGAGGAGCCATTTTTCTGAATCTGTTCTCAGTTTCTGAATTTTTATTACTCTTAAGGTTCAATTTTTGAGATTTCCAAACTGTTGCACCTTCTGAAAGTCCAGATGGGTTAATAATTCCCGGTCTTGGTATATCTTCGATTAAATTTTCTTTTGTTTGTAGTTCATCCCATGGTAATCTTGCAGTTGGAAAATCATATTCAGGTTTATGCACTTGGTCATCATCTATGCCTCTTAATTCTCTTGCACTCAGAGCTATACTAGTGAGTAATGAAATACGTTGCTGAATAGACAATTCGCTATTAAACAAAATCTTAAATAAGTTTTGTATTTGTTCTGGAACCACTACCAGTATTGAGACTAATGCATTGATCCTCCACGGTTCAAAATTATCTTCTTCACGGGTATTGTTAATCGAAGTAATGCTCGACAGTAATTGAGTGGAGTAATAATTTACTTCTAATGGTAAAAATCTTTTTTGACGTACTAATTGGGTGGTTCTTTTTAAAAGAGGGATCTGGTTAGCTGATTGACCTCTCCCAATATTAATATATGCTTCCATCAAATCTTTCAAAAATACGATATCTTTAATCTCTGTTTCCAATTCGTCATCATCGTCACTATCTGTACTATTTTCAATCAGAGAATCATAATTTACTGTAAGTTTATCCATCCCTAAAATAAGGTCTCTGGTTATTAATTCAGTTGGCTTCGCTTCAGAGCGCAATAGTTTTAGATTTACAGGAAGAGATGGATCCATGTTAAATTGGAGATTCGGAATGGTGATCTGATAATTACTGTCATATTTCAATTCATTATTAGAGACTAATTTGGCAATATACATTGTTCTTTCTCTGACTTCATAATTCATATGACCTAATCGTGTGGTAACAATACTTAGAAATTCAGAATTGTGAGATATGGTAGCTTTTTGGTCATTATTTATGGAAAATGTTAATAACATAACCAACAATACAGCTATTTGGTTGTCTATTTGCTCGTCTATTTTACCAAATTTAGACGCCAAGTTCATAAATATGCTATATCCCGTCACCGATGGCAAATTCCTAACAATTATTTCTTGTAAACTGGCAGATTTTATGTTAATCAAAGATATTGTATCAAAATATTTGAATGCTGATAAATTAGATAATATAAGATATATCGTTTGATAGTTTTGTTTATTTGATAAGGATTCCAAATATGGGATTAAATATTTTATAATCATCCGTTTACTGTTAAATCGATTTGACCTAACCAAAAAGATTTTTAGAAAATATTTATAACACTCATCATAAGCTAGAAATAGTTTATCAAATAATGAATCTGTTGCAAATACCGGATGTAACGATAACTCTGCCAACATTAGGTCCGAAATATAAGGGAATAAAGATTCGTTTATCGTTTCATTAATATTATTTCCACATAAATACTTCCACTGAATATTCATAACCTCTAAATATTGCAATATATTATAATGAGTGGATAACATATTAAACAATCTACTTCCGAAAAACAATGACTTAATAAATTGACCCTCCACTCGATTCTTCTTAGCCACCATAAGATTATTATACAGACAGTCTGATTGACTAAACAACATTCGGAAGGTAAAATCCTTGTACAACTTAGACGATTTCTTGTCATGGCTAGTTTGTTGCCCCTGATCGATGCTATTCGTATATGTAACTAGCTGCGCGAGTATAAGAGGTGATTTAGATATAATACAGAACAAAAGTCTTAATGTGTCTAACTTCAAAGATAAATAGAGAGGAATAATATTTTGTATGACATTCATTATTTCATCGAGATCAGTAATAGGACCATTGCGGGCCTTGAGAACAGTCAAAGACTCCACAATATCACTTTCTTTGCTTCCTTGTTCTATATTTGGCATATTACTCATCATTGCATTTCAAATTTTAATAAAAATAATGCTCACACCTTTCTCAACGATGTAATTCTAACAATAGTTCAATTGTTAAAGTAGAAGTGTTTGTTTGTTAAAGGTCATCAGTCTCTTATACAGCAACTAACTACGCTTTGTAAAAAAAAATGTAAACAAACAGAAGCGCTAGTTCAGTATAAGGAACATCAACCACTCTCCATTAGACAATAAGCACGAAATATTGAATGATCAAAGCTTGGCTTAAGTGATCAGTTTCAAAACTCCTTCATACATCCATTTAAGACGTAACTTGGTGGGCTTGATTTACTACCAATAACACCCACACAATCCAATCACTGATTTACCCCAGTACTACCGATTGGTTTCCTGGCATTGGAGAGCTGTACATTTTGCCTTAAAACAATATAACAGTTAAAATATGTCCGGTTCTGATGATCCATTAAATGAGATGAGCTCAAATACGGTTTTGAGGAGTTCTTCCAAGGTTATACAATCGTTTGGGAAGTCCCAAAATTCACACTTCATTAAAAATCAATGCACCGCTAGCAATATTGAAACAGGATTTCAGACGATCACTCAATTTTGTGCAGACTCTACGACTTATGGAAACGTCAAAATAAACGATATTCATTGCACTATATTGGAACTATACAAAATATTAATAAAAATTCATTCAACGTGCCATATAAAATTATTAGTGAAGTCACACTTAATGGTAATAGGCAAATATATATCTGATGGCCATTACTCCCGAGCGTCTGTAGAAATAATGAATCTCTACAATGCAACGAACATTTACAAAGTACATAATTTGGGGGATATTTTATTGTCTGATATTTTTAAATCCAATCAATACTATATCTCAAGTGTTAAGATACTGATAATACAAATTATCATTAAAACGAAAACCATATCAACTTATGAAACATCACTAATAGAATTATTTGCACATGATGAAAGATATCTTTTAAGAGATCCAAAAATTAAAATACATATACTGAATAAGCTATTACTTAATTTGTATAGTACAGATACCAATTACAAGATCCTTTACGGATTGAAATTTTTGAAATATATTGATCAATATAATTTGAAATTCCAGAATTATATTACTAATATAGATGAAAATACGTTTAAAAATCAACTCATTGCACATTACCATAACAACCAAGAAGGAAAAAATCATTTGAATTTATTTTATATGGATTATTCAAAATATGCACAACATTTGGATAAATTAATGTTATCTGACATAATAATAGAAGAAGGAAACTCTAATGTTCGTTTTAACAACTACGAAGAAATTTTGAAATCTGCGAAACAAAATAGAAAATATAACTTTATGGGGATTGAGGCTTTGAACGATATCGCAAAACAAGGGCTAGTTACTCTGGAAAACGATAATATACCACAGTGTGATAAATTATTGACAATAACCTACATCTGGAAAAATTTAATAAACCAAAGTGTTGTGTTTGATGTTCTACAAAAGAAATTATACGATAAAACCCTTAATTTTTTGAATCATAATCTAAATAAATTAAAATCTAATTCTAATGATATTCTCGAGCTCCTATACAATATAGGTAACAACTTTAAACAGTTTCAGAGATTATCTAATTTAGTCAATGTTATGTTCAACATTGCAATCACTCGAAATGACACTACTTTATTGTTACTAACCGTGAAAACTGAACTAGCCATATTGAACACATCATTAGATATACCCACAACAACATACCGTAACATTACCAAGAAAATGGATAAATTCCTTCAGGCTACACAAAATCAAAAATGCAAATATGAAATATTTTCCAAATATTACAATATTTTCGCTATATTTAATGTAGATTCTTTACAAGAATTACAGTTATACTGCCAGTGCTGTCAATCGGTGATGGTAAAAAGGCTCTCAGGAGAGAACATCTCAAATATTTTTGACATTTCCGAAATCATGTCGGCATTCCTTCAGTTACAAATAGATAAAGAAAACAACAATTGTGAAAAGAACAATGTTCTAACCAATATGTTACTTTCCAGTATAAGTGGCAAATTTAACGAATGTGTTACTCAAACTTCTGACAGAAACAAGTTTCACTTTCTTTATAAATACGAGGCGTTGATAAAATCAGTTTATTATTTCAGTCTCAGTATCAAAAATTCCTGTACCAAGAATATCCATGATATTCTTGAAACTTATAAAAAGCAATGGTTTTTAAACCAGAAAAGCATACATACCTTAGCTGAACTCGAAAAGTATTTTTTGAAGACTGTATTTTCACATTTACTGTTTATACAATTTGATAAGATGCTCTTAGACTTAACGGAACTTATTTCTACTAATAATGTCTACTATGAAGCGTTATCTTTAGAGATTATCCAAAATTCCTTGCTCGCAGCCCGTCGTTTAGGACTTGGATCAAAAATAGAATCCATAAATCAAACGGCTCAATCATTACCACATGATTTTACTAAAATAAAACTGGAAAATCTCTTGTTAAGTCTTAATATTTCTCTCAATATCTGTTTGTGGTACAATGATGTTAGAAAATTCAAGGAGATGTTTCAGGATAATTTGAGTATCACTAGGGCAGAAATACTTGATATAAATAACACATCAAAGTTACCATTCAGCTCATATATTTCTATTCTGATATTCAATCTTAAGTTGTATAACACAGCTTCGAAACTACAAGCTGATATTAACTCTGTGGTGCCATCAATTGTCGAAAGTAAACGTGCAGTCAAATTATCAATGTCATTACTGAAGTTGTTAAACAAACTTGATCAAAAAACAAGAAATGTTTTGATACAGACACTTGTCGACTGTTATATAAATCTAATCGAGGCACATATTCGAATTGGGATATCAAGAGACACTGAATTTTACGTTAAAGAGATGACGAAAATAATAGACACATTGAAGGATCCACCGATCATCTTCAATTGTCTCCATTCTCTACTACAGTATTATCAAATTACTAAACAAGACAATTTAAGACTCAGAACATTACAAGAAGCTAATAAAGTGTTCAATCACATCACAAGTGAGGAAGATATCACAAGTTTAACGAAATTTCTTTTTGATAATAATGAATATGAGAAACTTGAAAAATCACTACGTTTAATTTTCGGAGCAGAGCTTCTTAATACTACATTGCTACCAATTTGGAGATTAAAGATGGGGAAGACTATTGTACCAGAACCTGCTTTTTCTAAAAAATTAATAGTTGAAAATTCGATTAACAGAGTTGATCAGATACATAATCGAATTATAAGCCAATTAGAAACAGATCCTTTCTTTAAAAGTATTTATGAATCATCGCTGGCGATTCCATCCATAAAGGATGATAAAGAAATGACATTTGGTAGAAACAAATACCAAATAATGAATAGTAACATCATGAACTCACCAAGGTCTTCAAACATGACACCAAGAACCAAAAGTCGTGTCCAAAAGTTTGATAGGGCCCTAGTTGTAGACAATTTAGAAAAAATTCTAGACACTATAGAAAGTATCAATCCTTATGAAATCGATCACATATCACTACTGAGAATTACATCTATATATTCTAAATGCTCCATCATGTTATCAAATATCTCTGACGATTTTAGAGATTATCTACCCCGTACATTATTTCTGACAGAGATCTCGAGGTTCCTACCTCATTATTATGATAGAATTCTAAGCAGTTTAAATAATAAACTATATCAAGAATTCTGTCTGCTCCCGTTGGATGCTCCGTTGCAAAGTTTATCTATTCCAAATATGAGATCTTTGAACGAAAATCTTAAGAGTACAAAAGAATCGAATTTTATGTTCGACATAATTACTATCGATATATGTCCTGTAACAGGTAACTTATTGTTATCTAAATCCCATTCATATGATGAATCAAGTGTATATATTACAATACCTTTAAATGGATCCTTTTTTAGAGATTTAGATGGAACTCGCATCTCTTACGAGGAGGCTGTTGACGAACTGAATGATATCATTAATAAGAGTAATGAATCAGTTTCAAGAAAGGTCACCTCTAATATAACAACAAGTGAAGGTAGAAAAGAATGGTGGAGGACAAGATATATGTTAGATAAACATTTGGAAGAATTATTGCAAAAGATCGAGAGATCATGGTTTGGTGGTTTTCAAGGGTTCTTCTCGGATAAAAAAATCAATGAAGTCTACTTTGGTGAATTTTCTCAAAAATTCAATGAGATTCTACATAATAATTTACCATCTCGAAAGCACACCGGGACACCTGATACATTTTTACAGATTGAGAACTGGATTCTTGAATTATTTCTACTAATTGACCATTCAAATAAGGATTTCCTTTCAATGATTGAAGATTTATTGTATTTCGTGCTAGATATTTTGTTATATCATGGCGAAGAAAATGCATATGATGAAATTGATATGAGCATTCTTCATTTCCAAACCGAAGAAGCGATAAATAAATATCATTTACATTGTGGGATAAGTAGTCCAAAAAGGGTACAACATACTTTCCTAGTTGTCAGTAATAAATGCCACATGTTCCCGTGGGAAAGTATGACATTTATGAAACCTTTATCAGTGTCTAGGGTTCCTTCATTACACATCTTAAGAGAAATGATAGAAAATAATAATTACAAGGTGCAGTTGGATGTGTCAATTAGTGAAAAATTATCTATGGTTTTAAATCCTGGTGGTGATTTGGTTCGTTCTGAAGAACGATTTTCAGAATTATTTGCTAATATTGCAAGAAATTGTCCAGATTCCAAACTATTAATAAATGAGAAACCAAGCGAACCTGATCTTTTACGCATTCTAAGTTCATCAAATTTGTTCATTTATATTGGCCACGGTGGCGGAGAACAATACGCTAGAAATAAAGAGATAAAAAGACAACATAATGTGGCCCCAAGTTTTTTACTAGGATGTTCCTCTGCTGCTATGAAATATTATGGACATTTAGAGCCGACAGGTGTGATATATTCGTATCTCTTAGGGGGTTGTCCTTTAGTTGTCGGTAATTTATGGGATGTGACAGACAAGGATATAGATAAGTTCACAATGTCAGTATTTGAAAAGATTGGGTTAATAAAAAACGTTGCAAATTCATTAGAGAGTGGAGCGAGTATTAATGATGCAGTGGAAGAATCAAGAGACATCTGCAATTTGAAATATCTTAACGGTATCGCACCAGTTGTGTATGGTTTACCAGCAAAATTTTCATACTAGTATCTAACTATAGTGTTATTCTATTTCAGAGGGTAGTATAGCAATATTTATTCAGAAATGTTCAATGACAAAAATTAACGTCTCAGTTAAAATATAATAGAAGATTATATATGAATTTTTTATAATTACATGTGACATATAGATTTGTACAGATTTTTTTTAAATTTCGTATTGTGAACTTTGAGTCAGAAAATGTCATAGAACCAATTTGAAAAGATGTGTAGTTTAGTTGGTGACCTTTTTCACTTCATAAATCAATACGTTGTAACAACCTTCCAAAAATCAGAATACTGTTCATTTCACTCGTTGGCACCTTAGAGCACATCTCTGATTTGTTCATTTATATTGACTGATTGACTATTCAAGCTAACTCCGCCTGTTTCTCGAGATGTTCTTGAGCGCCGTGGTAAGACTATCAACAGAAAATTAATATAGAAGGGGAGGGGAACATATATTTCTAAGGATCTTCAATGGTATAAGTTCTGTTGGTAATCAGTCCTTAATTAAGGGAATTTTCGAACTTAGAGGAATCTACTGTTGTTTGAGAGAAAATCGCTCTTATAGAACCAAGTAATCGCAATGGGGTCCAATATGATGAAGACTTTTTTTAAGCAATCGATGCAAAGGTTGTGTTTCCCAACGACGATCATTACTACATCCTCTTACGCAGATACGATACCCAAAGACTTTCATGGTCTAACAGTTTCTTCGATGACCTCATTATCAGTAAGCCCGGCGCCTTTATTACAGTTTAACGTTCAAACACCGTCATTATCCTCTAAGAATTTGCACTCACATGATATATTTGCAGTACACCAACTTAAACCTGAATTGGCATCTATTGAACTTGTAAGACGATTTAGCAGAGGTATTAAACACGGAGGTACTAAACCTTTTGTAGAATTAGATGAAAACAAGGATTTTTCAATTTATAGAAATGCAATTTATGATTCAGATAAAAGTGTACTTCCGATTTTAAAAAATGTTGAACGTGTGCTAATATGCAAGAAAATAGAGAGTTTCCATATAGCAGACCATGAAGTCTGGGTCGGGGAAGTTATAGATTGTATTATCGAAGATGATAAAATAACTGGGGGTTTATTACACTCTAATGGCGAATTTTATAAGATGGGTGAAAAACTTTAGCATTAGAAACCTTTGTAATTATATTTAGAACTTTCGGGTTTAAGTCATAGTCATGTACATAACAGGGAAAAATAATAATTAATAAATATGGTAATAGTAACATGTTTAATAGTTAAAATATATATCTCGTTTTTTTTTGTTTTGTTTTTTTAATTAATTGTTTCATTATTAGTGTATAAAGTATGTAAAAAAAATGTCATTAGGTTATATATATGCAATTATTATTGATATATTGATTGGTTCAATTTGATACTGCCATGGGTACTCTTTCCATCCTCGGAATCTTCATCTTCTAGAATACCACCATTCATTAGGTTTCCACTACTGTAGGCATAGGCCCCACTTTTCTTGGAAAACATTAAACTATTCAGTGACCCAAATGATACATTCTTCTTATGTTTTCTGTAAGAATGGACTCTAGTACCTGTTGGAGTAGCTGTTCCCAAGTTTGTAGCACTTCCATTGCCCTTTTGATATAATGGAGCACCATTAGTTGTTGCTGGTGGTGTTGCAGTTCCACTTGGTTGCAACTCATTGTTAGGCACTTGATTAACCATTGAGGGCAAACTACCTGTACTTAATTGTTTCTGTAGGATTGGAGGACCACGAGGTAAAGTAGGATGTGCTTTCACTTCTTGATTATTCACATGTACTTTTGGAACAGATATTAAGTTTGCTGTTTGTATACTTGATGCAGATGGTTTCCTTGAATTTCTTAAACCACGACTTGATGTCCTCGATAAGGATAGACCCGTAGTTTGTTTAATTTGGTCTTCATTATAAAGTGATACAGGTGCCTGGTTTGCTGTTTGGTTTGAAAAATCTGGTTGAGCATCTTTCCGGACAGGAATGGCAAAATATCCACCTTGACTGTTATCAGATACCATGCTTAGGTCACTGGGTGATTGACCTGGACTTAAGACACCTAATGTGGATGGTAAGGATATATTTCTTTGGTGGCGGTTACTTGGAGCTTGAAGTGGTTGTGAAGAATTACGAATATTTACACCATTACTAGTTATTGAAACATTAGGAACCGTATCTGAACCTGAACCGATTGAATTCATATAATATTGATCAGATCCATTGGAAGGTGTTGGTGATTGAACAGGTTTAGATAATGTTTGTAATCCGAATGAGGATACAGATCCATTTTTCACAAAGGCTGGCTTTTTCTCGGCAAGAGTAATTAGATTACCATTATCATCAATCATTGGTGTATTAATCCGAGATCTAAAATCGGCATTCAAATCCATTGCAGCTGTATTCTCTATTGGAATATAATTAGGTTTGTTAGTTCCCCTCGGTGATTTTGGGTGTAAATTATCTGTCATTGGAGCAGGTAACGAATTAGAAGTTGAATTCAAGGATGGGTCTAACATGACAGAAGATCCAAACATCGATGGAGCCTCAGAGACAACCATTGTATCTGCAGTATTAGGATCAACTACAGATGATGTATGGTGATGTTTTCCTCTTACGCGTTGATTTTGGATTTTTCCTATCTTTTCATCAATAAATTTTAATCTATCTCTTGTAGTGTTAAACGTACATAGGTTCTTTAAATCTAGGATCCATTTTTTGAAATGTTTCTTTTCTTCCTCTGTTGGATATTCTTGAGCCGATTTGAAGACCCATGTAACAATATGATTTGATTCCTTTTCAATTACCCTATTGTATTCCTCTTGTTGCCTTTTAACTTCTTTCTTATTTGCACTCTTTTGCTTTGCCTGTTTCCCTCTAACAGGTTTTAACAATAATTTTGATAAGGCTGAAGCAGATTTTTTAGTGATATATTTAGCTGACTCATTTTCAAGCGGATTTAGACTTGCAGCTGATGAACTAGTATGCATATTGCTTGGAGATAAAGATCCATTTGAAGGAAATTGATTGAGTGTATTCGCACCATATCCTAAATTTCCAGCTGGTTTCCTTTTCTCTAATTCTATAAAAGTAGCCTTTCCCATTAGGGTGAATGAAGATTCTGTATATTCTGTTAAGGTACATTCATTTAAAGGAATGCTTAATATTGGAGTTAACGAGTTAACTTTCTTAGAATTGATGGCTTTACCATTCGCAACAGCTTGTAAATTACTATTTGGTGGTAAAGATGTCATTGTCACAGAGTCTCCAAGATTTGATAGATGTGCAGAAGAAGAAGAAACTGACATGGAAGGTGTTGAGTAACCAGATGTATTTGTTGATGACATTTCTGGATTATTGAAAAAATCACTACTCTTAAATTCATGTAGATAATTTGGAGTCAAAACAAAATATCCTTTCTTAAATCCTTTTGTAAAATTAGATTTTTTTTCAAAATATCCGGCTCTAATACATTTTGACATTGAAGCCTTCATGTTAGGATATACAATATCTGATAATTTTCTCGGTCTTGGTAAAGGATCATTCGATTTTAAATCCATAAGACATAATGGATGATGAGAGACGAAATGATCCCATTCCAATGCAGGTGGTTTGGATAACATACCATGTTGTAATTCTTGACATAAATTTTTAATCATTAATCTAGCTTCAGCATCAATTAATGAAGAGTATCTTTGTAAAGAATGTTGAATTTTTGCATATATGATTTTTTCCAATTTTAAACCTGTAGTTTGTAAATTAATGTATGCTTCTTGAAGATAATTTTCTTCGGATAGTTGTCTTTTCAATTGTAAATCTAGTTGAAGTTTTAATAAAAATGGATCATGTTTGGGATGTAAATGGATAGAATTCTGGGAAGTACCATCTAAGTTACCTTTATTAACAAATTTGATTGCTGCAATATATTTATTTAATAAGTGGCTTGTTAATTTAATATGAGATTTGATATTTGTCTTAAAATCACTATGTAATTCTTTAATTTCTTTAATTTTAAAACTTAAATCCTTTCTTAAACTTTCTAATTTTGGGATTAATACACTTGTGATCTCTTTAGAGACCTTAAATTGTTGTGTTGCTAATGCTAAATGGTGTTTCTTTAAGATAACTTGGATATCTTGAATAGAACCTGAACCGAATTGCATAAACCCTGATGCTGCAGTATTTGTAGCTTGATTCACCGTGGTGAGAGGAATTTTTGGTAATGGATTGCCTTGATTTTCTAACTCAGAATCAATATATTTCTGTAATTCTAATTCTTTCTGTTCTTTCTGTTGAGCTAAAGTCAATGGTTGTTGTTTTTTAGTCAATTTTGTAGCAAATAATGGATCAACTACTTTATTTGAACCATCTTGTAAATCCGTCAAGAAGGGAAATTTAATGGATCCTTTGATTTGATGATTTACTCTGGCAAATTGTTCTTGAGCGTAAGCAACTTCTCTTAAATAAGCAATAATGCTCTTTAGAATTTTTTTCCATTTATAAAATCTATCAATTAAAATATCAGTTGGAAATTCCCTTACAAAATAGCCTTCTTCATCTGTATTATCCTTTGGAACATTTTCGGAAAGACTTGTATTGTTTAATGCTGCAGTAGCTAAGGGGTTTGGAATTGGTACAGCTATATAATAAGGGGATCTAACATCAGATTTTGGTAATATAAAATCTTTAGTATTAATATGCGAATAAGTAGCATTATCCTTTAATGTTAAAGAATCTGGAATCATATCCATTAGATATTGAGAGCCACTAGAATGAATAGAAGCGTTATCGGTATTCATTGTACTACCAGCTAATGAGTATGATGGTGTTGGAAGTTGAGAACTTCCAGGAGTATTAGTTCCACTGGAACCTCCTCCTCCTCCAATGTCTCCATCTGATGGAATAGGTTTTACGCTGAAGTAATCAGACATGATATATTAAAATGTGTTAAAGATGTAGTAAAATGAATAATCTATTGGGAGATGAATGTATGTGTGTGTGCGTGTTTGTATTTTTCGAGTGTTTTGTTTAATGAAACAAAAAAAAGAGAGAGAATAATAGCTGTCTTCTTTTCACCCTGTACGTTATTCTTCCTTTTTCTATAATGGCAGGAATGTGTATCGATTAGCAGGGATGAGGTAAAAATATTCTAAGTATAACCACGTTTTTTCCTTCTTTTAAAAACTTTTTTTGAATCTATATATTAAAACTAGTAAAGTTTATATCTGGTATAGTGGCTGAATCAGAAAAAATTACTATTAAATAAAAATTTTCAAGGATTAATAAAGGGCAGTTTTATTAATAGTTTGAGTGTTTTAAACTAATTTCCTTTTTATTAATTATTATTATTGTTATTAAATTGGAAAAAAAAAAGAAATTGAAAATTTCGGCCGAAAATTTCAGAGCTAGTCTTAACTGTTGATGAATAAAGAGAGAGATGGTTCAAGTGAACTTAGACAGTTTTGCAAGTATAATATATTATGTATATAAATATTTCTACTACGAAGCTGTGACTACTACCAGGTCGAAGATAAAATAGAGTATGTAGTTTTCTTGCAACGGGTCTGAAAATGGGGTTTACTGTCAAGATCTTAAACTATGGAAGTAAATAAACAATTTGAGATAAACCCAGAAAAACATTACAAGCTATTTTGTGTGCGTTTTTGATCTCACCATAAAAAAAATCTGTTATTGCCTTTCATCAAGTTAGCAAATAGATATGTCACAGAGAGAAGAACGGCAAAAAAAAACCCTAGAAAAACTTGAACTTAACTCGAGTAAACCCACTATATTCTTGTACTTTTCCAGATTTTACTATTACTGTTTTACCACTACCGATCTACGAAATAGAAAAGTATTCTTGCCTAACTCAACCTACCACCCTCTATTTTAATTATTTAATATTTCTTATCCCTCACAGATATGGTGTATTCTGTATTTGAAAAGAAAAAAAAATATAGGAAGAAGTGTGAACAGTTGGCAAGAACCCTCTTCTCAATCCCAACAATTAGGATTAAACATAGCTGCCAAAAACAACAGAGCAATGCACCCAGTGATCACAGAGATTTGGGCAATGAGACAAAAAATAATGAAATTGGACACTCGCAGACTCACAGTCTGTCTGTCTCTCTCCCTGTTGATCTCAGTCTGCCTGAATCACTGAAAATGATAACTTTCTTACGCAGAAATGAGTGCAGAGCAAAGCGAACAAAAACTGAAAAATTTTTTATTCTATTCCGGATTTTGCTGCAAACTTTGTCGCAACACAATCCTAATCCTGACCAGATAAATAATGTCCAACTCGACAAAAGTTTGGTATTCTAATTCTCTCATTCTGCGACTGAATAGTTTGTTCCCCCACCATATGTAACGAATGCTCATATGCGGAGAGGTTTCTTCTTCTGTGTGTGAGCAGAGACGGAGCAAACAGGTAGCTAGACACACACACACAGAAGTTTTATCGTCTTCCTGTTCTTTCTACATTAGATTTGGGAACTTGATTACCCAAAACATGAAAGAAAAAAAATAACTGGAATTCTAGACTCATCTATTTTCATTATTTTTTTTTTTTCAGAGTAGATTTGTTGTTGCTATTTTTCAATTATCCAATACCAAGCCCAGCTTCCTGGAGGTGGGCAGATATGCAACGCTTTCATTTGGTTTTAAGTGACACATCTCTTTTTTGTCTTGGCTTCCTTTAAGAAGAGAGCATCAGTTCTTATTATTTGCGAATGTATATGTATGTGTGCGGTTAGCTGATTGCCCGCATGATCGTCTCGTACGACCAAAGTGTAACTGCTGTAGATGGCACAGTCTTAATTAAAGCCATCAATAAACCTTTATAAAAAGCTTTGGGGCCTTCATGAGCTAACATTTGTTTACTAATCTTTAGAAATGGTAATATTAATTTATCTTGGTGCTTTGTCTTTTTATATTGTATTGAATATTCATATAATTGCCTTTTATTAGATTGTTCTGATCCAAAAAATTGTTCGAGATGATTAGAATCCTTCAATACGATTCTACGTCGTACAGTGTCTATTGGAAACGTTACCAATTTGGATAAAAACCCACTTATAGAACTTGCACTATGATTCAATGTCTTATACATAAATATTTGCAATGATGATGATAACGTTTTTTGTTCCTGTCCTCTTTCAGAAATTTTTTGTAATTCTCCTTCAGAATATATCTTTATCCCTTCATATGTACCAAATATGATTGATGTGCTAATACTAATTGATAATACAGCAGAGAGTGATCCCTGATAAAATCCGCGAAAACCTTCATGATTCCATATATCTGCAATACCATCTCGTATACGGTATAATTTCATTTGATTATTAGCAATTGATCTCGTGCGTAATATGTCAAATGGATAAGATGATATAGAACTTGAAACACCTGAGAGTGCACCCACTAAAGCAGAATGTAAATTTTTTGAGTCACCCGTGTATGGTGCCAAATGTTTATTGAAATAAGAATATGTACAGAATTGGAACCCGTTGTATATTACATACATCGCAGATCCTGATATATTTCCCTTCCAGAATGATCTTATTCCTTCATTTCTTATCATTTCATTTATCCGTCTTACTAATCCAGGAGTCATTCTCAATGGGTTAGTGTAATGGCTGGAAGTATTTCTCAGTACAGGTGTGATTTGAAGTCGAATTTTTAGTGTGTCTAAAGGAGCTATTACATTTCTAGCAGCTAAACCAGACAATGCACCTGCAATTGAACTCTTCAATAATTTAGCATCTTGACCTTTTCTTAAGTAATCTGGCTTTTGTAACTCTACGTCACTTTCATATTTACTGTTTCTCATTTATATTTATTGCCAGTTTCCCTGTTGACCCTTTTCATAAAAGTAATAATGTGGATTAATTTTTTTCTCACAGATATTAAGACTCAAACTATACATAAGTGATAGTCTGAACTTTTCCTTTCATAACAGTGTTTCTTGCACATTCTATGTTATTCTACCCTTTGAGATCCGTAGTTTCCATCTATCAATACACGGCTCTCTCCCTCTACATGGTCATCGCGAGCCCGAAACCTTTAAAGCTTTTTTTGAAAACTTGATGCGAATTTTTTTTTTCAATATATGCATTTTTTTTCCAGTCAGATTGTTAAATACTCTACATCAAAGACATCTCTACTTTAGATATTGTGAAAAGTGTAAAAAGTTGTTCATTAAAGTTATTCGGAAACTCCATAGACTATTTCATACTATACTATAGTGTTTATTCTCTTTCTAAGAATATAATCCTACTGAATTTCATACTTTACATTTCACAAAAAACAATAATGAATACTCGAACCGGTTACTTGGAGAACGTTGATGGTTCTTGTTTATACTCATTAAACTCTACAAAGGTAATAGCTGCAGTAACAGGTCCAGTAGAACCCAAAGCTCGTCAGGAACTACCAACACAATTGGCATTGGAGATAAATATAAGACCTGCCTGTGGGGTCCCTACAACAAGAGAAGTAAATATACAGGATAAAGTGCGTGCGGTTATTACACCTACATTAGCTTTATATAAATATCCAAGACAATTGTGTCAGATCACTTTACAACTGTTACAAGCAGGTGAAACTGAGTCATACTTCCATGAATTGGAATTAGTAGCATGTGTTAATTCTACTACATATGCATTGGTCGATTCTGGTATTGCATTGAAGGGCATCGCCCTTGGGACAACTATTGTAATTACCGAAGGTAATAAGTTGATAACAGAGCCTACAGATGAAAACTTAAAGAACGCAAAATCAACACATGTTGTTGTATACATGATTGAGAATAGTAAACCTACAAATTTGTTACTAATGGATAGTTATGGTGACTTTGATCAGAATGATGTCTTTAAGGTTTTAGAACAATCAGAAATAAAAATTAATGAATTAAACAAAAATTTCAGAGAGTATATGAAGACAAAACTGAACAATTTATAAATAAGTATATACATGTGTAATCCGTCATTTTAATTATCATTTCCTACATGAATATTTATTTACAATGTATTTACAATTCTTTATGGAGGTTATTTACAGTCATTTGAAATGTTTCTATTTGAGTCAATAAATCTTTTATTGCCTTGTTATTGGAATCACGAACAGTAGTGCTTGCCTTTGCATAATTTTCATTGTTCACTATAGATAGAAATGCCTGGTATTTCTTGTTTAACTTAACAATTTTCTTCTGTAACTTTTCTATATCTCCTTTTATATCTTTAATTTGACCTTTTACTAGTAAATGAATAGAAATCAAAGAGTTTACAGACTTTGATACACACCCCTCGGGTATGTCCTCTTTTTTATCTGTAATTACTAATGGATCTATACTCATTTTTACTGAACTTTTAATATAATTAGATTCCTTTTCAACAATTGTCTTTAATTTTAAGTCATTAATTTCTATGAATATTTTCCCATTTTTCAAAATATTATATTGGTTCAATATACCACGAGATTCACTAATCACATCCAGCACTTGACCAAACATTTTGGCAGGTTCATCTAACGCGTTGGAGATTTTCTGGTCGTATACAGGGTAGGGAGCCAAGCATATAGATTTAGTATCTTTAACTATTGGTAATTTTTGCCATAACTGCTCTGAAATAAACGGCATCATTGGATGAATCATTCTTAGTGCATTGTCTAACACAGTTATTAAGGTCATTTCAGCAGACCTAATCTCTTCTACACTGCCAGTTTTTGAGATGAATTTAAAAAATTCAATATAGTGATCACATATTTGGTACCAAAATTGATATATACTGTCTGTTACATTCATAAAATGTCGAGACTCAAACGCAATAGCAACCTTTTTGGAAGTTTCATTCATTTTAGAGAGGATATATTTCTCATTAATTGACTGATGTTCATTTACTATTTTTCTTGTAGTAATTAAGGACTCGGAAGTGACCTTCAACAAAGCAAAGTTTGTTGCTTGGTACATTTTGTTGCAAAATTTTCTATATGTTTCAACCTTTTTGATATCTAAGTTGATGTCATTAGAGCTGTCATTGCTTGTATAAGAACATAAAGCAAATCTCAAAGCATCAGTACCACATTGTGGAATACCGTTTGGATATGATACCTTTAAACCTTTTGTTGCTATTCTAATCTCACGCTGGTCGAGGTTACCGTTGACCAATTTCTCTTGTAGGGATTGCAATGAAGCCCCATTAATTACATCTACAGGATCGACAACATTCCCTAACGATTTAGACATTTTTCTACCTTGTGCATCCCGTACTAAAGGATGGCAAAACACTTCTTGAAATGGTACTGAGCCAGTCAGTTTAACACCCATGATAATCATACGTGCTACCCAAAAAAATAAAATATCCCAACCTGTTTCTAGCAGAGAAACTGGGTAAAAAGTATCTATGTCCTTAGTTTTTTTTGGCCACCCCAATGTTGAAAATGGCCACAATGCTGAAGAAAACCATGTATCTAATACATCTGTATCTTGTTCTAATTCAAATATGGAATTTGGGAACCTCCTAAGAGCTTTTTCTTTAGCCTCCTCTATGTTTCTTCCAGCTACCCAATATTTATTATCAGATCTCATTTTAGGGTTTGAAATACCTTCAACATTAATGAAATAGACAGGACACCTGTGGCCCCACCAAAGTTGTCGAGAAATACACCAATCGTCAATCTTTTGCAACCATCTGAAATATTCTTCTCTCGAATGTGTCGGCTGTATTTTTATTTTATTGTCTCGAACAACTTTAATAGCTTCTTTAGCCATTGTCTCTTGTGAAACCCACCACTGTGGTTTTAGTAAAGGTTCAATTATATCACCAGATCTGGAACAGATAGGGATAGTCATAGAATGTTCTTTTTCACCAACAAGTAAACATTTCTCTTTTAAAACCTGTATCACTTTGTTACGGGCATCAAACCGTCTTATACCCTTCCAATTATCTCCGCAATTTTCATTTAAGAAACCATCATCTGTGAAAATGTTGACAAAGGGTAAATTATGCCTTTTCCCACAGTTATAATCATTGAGATCATGTGCCGGTGTTATCTTGACAGCCCCAGTTCCAAATTCCATGTCAACAGCATCCTTATCTTGAATAATTGGTATAGTCTTATCAAGTAAAGGATGTTTAACGTATTTCTCATGCAAATGCTTGTAGCGAATATCATCAGGGTGTACAGCTATAGCTGTATCTCCAAATATCGTCTCTGGACGAGTTGTAGAGATGATTAACTTTTCACCTGTTGTTGTACCATCTGCATTGACTACTTCGTATGCTATAGAAGTTATCACTCCAAAAGTTACTGGTTTATCATAATTTGGTACCTTTATTAATGTTTTACCCTGTATCTCTTTGTTTTCAACTTCCAAATTTGAAATAGCTGTGTTTAATTTCACACACCAGTTGATAAGTTTTGAGTCTCTGTAAATAATACCTTCATCATGTAACCTGACGAAAGCCTCAGTAACTGCATCTGAAAGTTTAGGGTCTAGAGTGAAAGCTTCACGGGACCAATCATAGGATCCACCCATTTTCTTAATCTGATCTTTAATCCTTGCGTGATAAACATTTTTCCAATCCCAAACTTGGTCAATAAATTGTTCTCTACCATAGTCATATCTAGTTTTATGCTCTTTCTTATAAAGTTGTTTCTCCACTATTGATTGGGTTGCAATACCTGCATGGTCAAACCCAGGTAAAAATAGTACAGTTTTACCAAGCATTCTATTGTATCTAATCAATGAATCCTGAAGAGATATAGTAAGAGCATGACCTATATGTAATGCACCTGTAACATTTGGAGGAGGTGCAGGGATGCAAAACACGTTTGACGGATCTATATCCTTTGATAGATCTGGTGTGAAAATTCCATCTTTCTCCCAAACTTTGTACCAATCTTTCTCGACTGCAACTGGGTCATATGACGAAAACTTTTCGACTGAGCTTAATAATTTAGTTACATGCAATGACCTGCATCCTTTATATGAGCCTGGGAATCTGGTTCTTTTTCGGAAACAGATATTAACCTTCAACATGTGTGGGCAACCATAAATATATTAGAGGAAGAAAAAAAAATATCGATATTAAGGTATTTAATCACAATTCAGGAAGATCCAAATTTTAATATATTCAAATTCTTCAAAGTTTTACTGGGGTTCCTCGAACATTATACATATTTATGTTTTTGTTTAATATATAAGATACCCTAAGTTTACTTTTTTATTTATTATTTGTTTGCGGGCGGTACATATCGAGATTCGAACTCATCTGTTCTGGGTGTATTGCTATAGAATATGTATAAAGAATAGAGAGTTCTAATCATCTATAAGCATGTATAAAAAATATATTGCATCAACTCTGAGTCATGATATCAAAATCTTTGTAACCTTTTTGGAAGTTCTCTGTTTCCTTGATCTCTTGTTCCTTCGATTGAAGACACGCGGGGGAATCCCATTTAATTCTTTTTGGTGCTCTCAATAAAAATGCAGTAACTCTTCTACCAAATTGTAGGTCTAAGCGCATATCAGGCTGAAACATTGCAATGTATACTTGAGGGTCTGTTTCTGACGTCTCGTACACAGTAAATTGTAAATAATTTGCCTTTGGATCGTCTCTTATTTTCAAATATTCTTCGTCTGTGGATGAATACTTTTGGAAATTTAGTTTAGCATTATTTGAAAAATTTTCGTTATTAAAATGTAATTGTCTATCTAGTGCTGTTTCAAACTTCAAAATTAAATACTTGGGTATTGGTATGATCTGTTTATGAAAATGAATAGATCTTTCGGAATTAATTTCAAAAACAATGGTCGACATATCGAATTTACGATAATTCATCTTAACAACACTATTTTCATAAAGGGTCATTTCTTTGACTAGAGTAGACTCCTTGAAATTATCTTGGCCTGAATTATATTTAGGAATATGCTCTATAGGTATTAACAGACAATGACCAGAAAAATTCATATCACCTTTAGGAGTTGTTAATGGACCTCTAACGATTGTTAGATATGATGAGTTACCAATAGAAATAATCATATGATCGGCAAGGCTGGCATTTGTAAAACAAAAATGGCATGTACTTGGTAGAATTTTTTTGACCTTTTTCTGTTTTGGTTCCACAGCCGTTTTATGACCGTCATCAGGGTGTTGATCAGTAACTAAAGCTCTTTTCTGGGGGTGAGTGTTATACGGATTATCGATCAATTCCAGTTTCTTAATATTATCCGAGATCACATCCCTAGCAAGCTCAATATTAAAGGCATATGCCCATTTCTTTGAAGAATCAAAATCAGCTATGTTAATAAAACGGGATACTTGGTTAGAATCATCCCAAATGAAAGGTTTACTTTCGAAATAATGATTGTTGTCTCCATATGCTATATGATATTTAGGTTGGGCGGTTTTTACAATATTATCCAGTAATTCAGTACCACTAAATACTTCGTTCAATCTAGCAACCTGTGAACTCCACTCACGAGATATTAATATATCAACAGGGTCTTCCAGTTGTTTAAATTTATTCCAAAGTGCCTTCTTCGATTCGTGAAGTTGTTTTGTGGTTTGTGTGGAATATCCTATTCTAAGTTTGTCTTGGCTTTCATATACGCCAAAACCATTCAATCGAATAATATTAGTCGAATTCTCTCCTTCTGCCCCAAATAAGTATAATGTTGATAGCCCATCAATGTCACCTATATTGTTAATTGTTTCATCCTTGATATCACCAACTATTAAAATGTGTGCGAAGGGTCCAGCCTTGGTATTTAATTTTTTAACTTTTTCAATTAGAGATAAGAAGTTCGCATCATTCCCATGAGCAACCAGTAATTTCATTCTTGAACTTATTAGATATCGAAATTCCGATGTGTTCTAAACTGCTAGTCGTAGTGTTACTATGTTTTACCTCTTTCTGGCAAGCTGATCTCTTTATTTAACATGTGAAAATTTTCGTATGCTTATTTAGCGTGAACTCTCTGTAACGCGAGTCAAGTCTTCAATGGCATTGGAATTCAAAAATATCAAGAGTCTTTGAAAACAAAAATTAAAATAACTTATTTATATTATGATTATTTACTATACGAAATTCTACAATTATTATTATTGCTATAATGGGTGTAAGGGATATTGGTTTGTATTTGGGCTAAGTTGGGTTATTTGAGTTATGCTGAAGGTGGTTCATATATTATCTAATCTTCTTTTTTTTGATCAGTAAAATGTGGCAAATGGATCGGAATTTTCTGACCCATTATATAGTATACCACTTGAACCTTGCTTACCATTTCTGTGTCTAAATGTAAAACCAACCAATTTTGAGTCAACAGCACTGTCATCAACCATGGCTGATAGTTTGTTTTGTCTCTTAAACACATCTGCATATTTAGCCATATCTGCTTCATTGGTGAAATCGTCAAAGTAGCCTGCGTCAGTTTCACTATCTAACTGAGGGATAAATGGTGGTGACATTGATCTTAATGAGTCAAAATTTATATCGGAGAAGTATGCCATTCTCTTTACATGTTCAAATGATCTTAATCTACTTATTGGATCTGCAATCAGCCTTGTTATTAAATCCCAAGTACGATCAGAAAATGCGGCTCTGCCGTTTTCCAATCTTGGTCTCCTTAGTGTCTGTTTCCAATGTCTTAGATTTTCGTATGTTTCATTCGTTGAAGAACCACTGAATGGTGTATAACTAACTAAACTTTCAAATAGTATACAACCTAGGGACCAGTAATCGACAGTAAAATCATATTTCTTACCTTCTAAAACTTCTAACGCCATATAATCCGGGGAACCGACCATAGAGTTGGCATAACTTATATCTGTATCCCTCAAGTTGTGGTAGATTTTTCTTCTATCTTCAATAGATTTTTCTTTGAATTCAGGGAATTCCAAATTCTTCACTTCTTCCAGTCTCAACTTCATACTTTCGATTCTTTCATTTGAAACAGTACCAGCAGCCAAGCCAAAATCAGTTAGCTTGATATGACCCTTGGCGTCAATTAGGAAATTTTCTGGTTTCAAATCTCTATGTGTATAACCTAATTCATGAAGAGCATTTACAGCACAAAACATTTCACTGATATAGAATCTAGCATGCGCACTCTTTAAGAACCTTGTATTAATTAACAATGTACGGAAATCACCACCTGGTACAAATTCCATTGCTAAAAATAAGCTTTCTGGATCTTGGAATGCATATAATAGTTTAACTAACCATTCGGATCTAGTTGTAGTCAAGATATCTCTCTCTGTTAAAACATGATTGGTTTCATTTAATTTGAACAATAATTTTTTGTTCAGAATCTTTAAAGCACAGACTTCTTTAGTGTCTCTCTTTCTAGCTAAATAAACTTGACCGTAACCACCTTGACCAACTTGTGTGATCATCTCAAAATCTTTGTGTTTTGGTTTTAATCTTCTTTTTCTTAAAACTTCATGTTCTTTTTGAAGATATCCATACCATTCATTGTTCAGAGTTTCTGTTGGCATATTTTGAGTTTGCTTCTGTTGTTCTAAGTATTCCAAAACTTTTTTGGTACGTTGTCTCCTACTGATTACATAATCAAACATATCACAATAATAATCCAAAAAATACATTTTACAGACACTAACTAGTCTTTGAGTCTTATTAGAAGAAGCTTTCTTATCAAATCCAGGTGGAAGCTTTTTAGGAGAATGGACAATGTCAATATCATGAGAAATTGAATCGTCTACATCCATTCTTGATGTATCGTCACCTCCAAATACAGTAGACTTGGTTGGAGATGGCGTGGGCGTATTGGCTCCGTATCTGTTTTCTTTGTATCTTGTAGGAGAAGAATGTACGTTGTAGTTAAGTTTGTTTGCTGACGATATTATGTTGTTAGTGGAACTGTCGAAGCTTAATTGACTCATATCACCGGTGAGAGCGTCCACGTTTCTATCTGATCTTGGGAACATAGTGAGTTTCTTGTATAGATTAATTGAGGATTAGGCCTTGATATTAATAATATACCGTGGTGTAGCGTGGTTGTGGCTTTTTTTGTTTTGATTGATGTTAACACGTTACCGAATATGGTGTTATATATAGGATTGTGTTTATTCTTAATACTTAATGAGCTTGTGATTGTATAATCTATTTCTGACCTCGAGAATTAAATTGCAATTATGTTCAAAACTTTTGAAAGTTAGACTGATAACTTGTATAAAACAATAAAAATATCGGATCACCCCAGAATCAAGATCCACTAGGTGAAATAAAACGATGTCGGTGTATGTTCTCTAACTTCCTCTCTGTATCTCTGCTTGTTTCATCGATCTGCTCTCTCTCTCTATCCCTCTCTAATGTTTTGTTTTTCCTTGAATTGAAAGCAAAGAACACATTTTGCCCTTTCTGATTCGTGTTTATGTTTGAGCCGAAATAGGAAATCTAATTGCTATTTATATAAACGTATACAAATAATGTACAAAAAACCGATATAATTGCGATGCTAGATGTGATCATGAGAGATCTTATTTATTAATTTGTATCTCCAGTTAGTGTTAACATAAATTCTCTGGTTTGTTCGTCAGCTTCGTTTACCCTTTTCTTCATGTTTTTGCTTAACTTTGTTACCCTTCCTCTGTCCGCATCTCGAGAGGCTCCTGTAGTCTGTTGCATAGGTGTATTCATCATACCCAGACCTACTTCTTCACCAAATGAATCCATCACTGTAGTTTCTTGTTTGCCAAATTCCATACGGTTTTGAAGTTGTCTTGCACGAGATAATTTGAATTGTTCCTTGTATTTTCTAAATTTCCTACCGGCACGTTTCTTTTTAGGTTTGTCTTCTGGTATTGGTAATGCTTTATCATCTGTTACATTCGGAGATTCATGCAGTTTTTTGATCTTATTTTCTATTTCTTCCTTCCATTTTAACCCCATTGTATTGTTCTTATCATCACCTCTTTGGCTGCAATCTATCCTAGATGCAAGTGATATCTTGGCACATACCATTCTTAACATTTGTTTATGGTATACTATTGGTAAATTTTGAATAATTTCTGTTGAACTGATATAGCCATTTTGTCTTATACCACTAGTAGTTGTATGTTGTTCGTAACTTATATGTTTGTTTTTTCCTATTGATGCTAAATTACAACTTGGAATCTTACTTAATCCAAGAATACCACCTGCATAAGCCACTAGTAAAGAGGTTACTTTGGGACCTACTAATGCTGATACATTAGGTGCCAACAATTCGATCTTTGATGATATGAAGTTCGATATATTTTGTTGTAAATCAATTAGGGATAAAATATTATCGCTAGCTTGAAGTAGATTGCTCTGTAACTTTTCGGTAAGCTCGATACTGTAATTGAAAGATGTCTTCATCGACATTAAAACTACCAAATTTTGTTCTTTACTCAATTCGCATGAAGTTAGCAATCGATGAGATAACTCGGTATCGCTGATACTTCGAGTATCTAATTGTTCCAATAATTTTACTACTTTCGCATATTGTTTATCTGAAGATAGTATTGTCTCAAGTTCATCAAATCTCTTGAAATATATCACGTTTATGTACTTTCTTAATAATCTAATATCATTCGTTATTAATGGAGAAATTTCATTCAACAATACGTGAATGTCGTCTAACTTAGTATCTTTCTCCGTTATTAGCCTCTTGAGTCTGGAACTCATAGGTAGAATCGACGAAAGCTCATGTGGTTCTATACTCTCGATATCCTTATCAGATATATTGAATGGTGTGTAGTTGTGGATACGCATCTTTAAACTCTCTATTACTTCCAAGATGGTAGATTTATCTTCTTTATTCTCATCCTGTTCTGTGCTATCTGGTGGGTTCATTATTTCATCTTCGATTTCTTTGACATCATCCTCCTCTACATCAGAGATCTCCCCAAAGTCATTATCCAGGTCATTCACAAAATCATCTTCTTCAAAATCAGACATTTGTTAGAAATTTATTGATACACACCTAACGTATTGTCTAATCACCCTTATAAATGTGTAAGATATACAAATATGCAACCGTTGTTATTTTTAATGGTGATTTCATGCGATGAGGTCAGATTTTTGTTATTTCAGTAAGATTTTTTTTTTTCAATACACTATATAATAATATTTAAAGCGATCTTAGTTTAAGACCCGTAGAATGAGCATACCAAAATAGATCTGTCAGTATCACATAATAAATAATGACATATAGTTTTTTAAAAAAAATGAAATGGGTAATAATATTTATATATATAATCTATTACTACTTAGTTTTATCGTTTACAAATCTGATTGAAAACATTATGTAAATGATTGACTTAATCTAGATCAAATTTTACAATTAAATCGCTGGAAAAGGCTGCAATCTCATGGTAAATTGATTCTTTATTCAAAATAACACTTTCTGCATCAACTGGTTTAGTGTTACAATCCATATTAACCTTAAATTTCATTTGTTTCTTGTATAATGGCTTGATTAAGCCAGTAATTACATTTTCATTACCATATGTTCCACCATTAACACCAATGTATTTGTGGCTTGAAAAAATCATAGTATTCTTATATTTCATATTCAAATATTTCACTAATTGGTATGTTGGATCCATCTTTTGGCTTAGTTCATTTAAGTCAGTTGGGAATGATGATGGTGCATCGATATTTGTTAAATTCTTAAATTCTGACTGTGTAATAATACCAGAAGATATCTTCAATTTATTTGGGACTTTCAAATGTACTACGAAATCATAATCCTTTAACCCTGGGGCGAAAAGTAAATCGATAGTTTGGCTATTTAAACCGTGTGTTTGAATTAAATTAACCGCAACCTTAGCTAAAGCCGTCAATCTGGTTGCAATGGCAAGCGGAATATTTGAAGAATACAATATACCACTTGGATCATTCTTTGATGCAACGAAGAATTGTAGATGAATACCATTTGGGTCATCTTTTCTTAAGTTACGGAAGTTAGACTGGATTGCCTTGTATTGAGCAAGTGTTAGCTTTTCGGATAATTTTTTCATAGTTTCAGAGTTGATCTCAGATCCACCGATACTAACTTCCATTTGATCCTCATAGGCAGCATCTGGTTTAACTAAATCTAAGATTAAAGGCTCATCTTTCCAATTCCATTGGGCGATGAATTTTAAAATCTTTAAGAAACCATTTTCAACAGAGCCTGGGATACAATATGGGTAGTGGTCAGTGAATGGTTTCATTGCAATTAATTCAATTAATTCATCCTTAAGATGGCCCATTAATAAATGACAGTCTAACCATTTTTTAAATAGACGAACAACTGGAGAGTAGAATTGGTATGAATGGGAAATATTCTCGATTGTTCTGGTGTGTCTGATAGAAGCCAGGTAAGTTGATGTAAATTCTAGGAAGGTGTTCTCTAAAGCTGGTGTTGCTTCTTTTCTAGCATTAGAAATAGCTCTCAAATATAGAACTTCATCACGTTCGGTTAGGATTCTAAATTTGAAACCATAACCTTCTGGGGTCAAAATATTTAGTGTAGTGACGTCTAAATTAAATGGGATGGATTCATCACGTGCAAAGAATGATTTATACTTAGTACCATGTTCTGAAGTCAATTGCTCTTCTATCTTCAATAAAAATGCAGTTTTGGCCTTTTCCAGGGAAGTTATTTCATCCGGCCATTTTTGTGAGGTTTCGAATTCAAGAATTATATTTTGGAAGAATTTTGGATCAGAATATGCAAATGGGACAGGTTGACACAATGAAGTGTATCTGAATGAAGTGTCAACAGGTAAAATAGATTTAACTGATAATGGAAGTTTCATTCTGAAAATAATCTTATATAAATCATCGAATGATTTCTTTATATTGAAGAAACTTGTCATATTCAGAACAGAAGTCTTTGAACTGGCCGCCAAGTTTGGTAATGGTAGCAAATTTTGGAATTTTTTAGTTATAATGTTATCAACATGGATAGCTTCAGAAATATGTCTGCTTATGATAAATGGAACAATTGATGAAATGACAGGCTCAGAACTGGAAGTCGTCCATAGACAACAGTGATTAATGGAACCATCTTTAAATCTACGAAGGGATGATTTTGGTCCCCAGAAACTTTTAAATAGAACAGAAGCATGTGATGCTTGTTCTGAATGTAATGGACCTTTTGTGATTAACTTTTCAGATTCCTCTTGATTTATTAGTAGTTTAATTCTGATGTGATCAAAATTGAATTGAGAACCAGGAGACATAGTAATAAGAGGTTTCCTTTTGTTTGTAGCAAATGTGGATCTATGACCTACTAATTGTACTTCTAAATTTGTTATTCTGTCACTCAATGCATATTTAATCACACTTATAATCTTGTGTACTAAAAAGTTTTCAATTGTAATGTATTTAATTCTTTCAGTAGCAGTAAATTTAGATATTATATCAGATTCGGCGCTACCATTTGTTGGGAACTTCAAATCGTAACATAAATCGTATTTTAGTTGATCAGATCTACCGATATTAGTTAAAAATATGTTGGAGAAACGATCCTGGACTACATCGTTCAGCATGGACAATGTTTCCTTCGCATAAAATTTCAGAATATTATAGTTACTGACAGATAATTTGGAAAGGATGTTAATCTTTGTAGATTTATCAAAAATGGTTGGTGTTTGGAACCCTTCTCTGACATATTTTGATACAGCTGCAGTATATGTGATGTCAGAATGGAATTGTAAATGACCTTCTGTACAAATGTCCATAGTGGCTAAGTATTTTATCACACCTTTAAATAACTGATAAGAGGAGAAACCGTGTAAAAGAATTTTATTTCCGTTTTCACCACCACCATTCAGTAATACAGTCATTAAAATAGAAAATTCAAAAGTACCGAACCCACCAAGACCACCAGATTGTGAAATTTTGGACGAGAAACCTCTTTGTTGCAACCATAGCCTTCCAAGAATTGATGCCTCTCTGAATGCTTCGGTTTGTTTCTTACATTTATAGAGATATTTCAAATATGATTCATATGCAGATGCAGAAAGCACAGAATAGTTATAAAGTGATGTTGCTGGCAGTGGAGTATCATTATCTTCCTTGGCAATTCTAATACAGTTTTTATTTGGTAATAATTTCTTAGATTCGAAGATTTTGTATGGGAAACCAATGATTAAATTAATGGAGAATTTGGTTTTGTAGAAATTTAATTCATGTTTATATTCATCACTAGCTTTACATTTTAAGGTTAATATAGGAAGTAAAGGATCATCATGAAGATATGAATATTCAATAGTTAAAAATTCGTCTAGTTTATCCTTTGCTAATAAATCTTTTAAATGGTATGTGAAATATGCAAGATAAACGCTTCTCTTGTGTAAACATCTAAGGTTCAAGAAATCTTTCTTTTCGAACAGTTCCTTTGGCATCGTCAATAATACATCAATAGAAGAACCTTGCGGTTGATATATACCTGTCTTTAAGGCAAATGACCCAATCAAAGATACTTCTGGTGCTTTGTAATTGAATTTATAATTAGTAGAAGCTACGGCTGGTTTTGGATCAACAAATGGTATAGAAACGGATTTTCCTTTAAAATAAGAAAGTGTTTCTGTAATATTTTTTTCTTCCCAATCTGGAATTTGTTGGATTAAATCATAAAATCTATGTAAGAATTTTTCAACTTTCAATACATGTTTATCATTTAGTTTCACTTGTTCTACCAATTCATCTATTTGCAATTTGAAGATATTGGATTGAAACAATTCAGCAGTTTCTCTAGCTACATGGATGTCATATGCTGCAGTGGATCCTGAAACATTTTTAGACTTGTGTGTGGTTTCTTCGTCCTCTTCCTCTTCTTCGTTTTCAGAGTTGTCTGTATCTGAGCCTGAATCTTTTCCTTGGCTATAATCGTTCTTTTTGAATGTTTTCTTTTGACCAGAAACAATCTGGTCATTTGTATCATCTTCTATAATTTGAGAAATGTTTCTTTTAGTTGGAGCCATGGTTCGTATTATTATTATACTAAAAAAGAAAGGAAGGAACGTCTAGTGTATCTATAATATGATGAAACAGCTATAAGAAGATATCCTTTATGTATCAGTTAAATGTGTGGGTGCTTTTATTCTTCTGTAATACCACAGACTTTTCTTTTAATAAATAAACAAATAATATATTTCAAAATATAAGTTATGACAAATTAATAGCTAATATTAATATAACTATTATGTATATTCTGTAGAATGAACGGTTTGGGAACTTTAGCAGTAGAAGTAATAACCCAAAAATATATGTGATTGAAGTTGATATTGCTTTACGAGAAAAGTTTTCTGTTGTAGATACTTGTTTTTTTTATTTTAACCAATTTTTTAATATGAGGTTGTTTAATATGACTGGCATCGCTTATTACTTGCTCAGTGAAAAATTTCAAGTTCACGACGAGATAACGTTGTGTGGTAAATTTTGGAAAAAACGTGATTGATGATGAGGGCTTCTCTCTCAATTCTTTTTTTTTTCGTCTCAGTTTAGCACGCAAAAATTGCTTTAACGGAAAAAAATGACAACGCGGGCTCAAGTGGTCCGCCTAGATGTGAAATTCCAGGCCGGCAATATTCCATTGGTGTCCTTCTGGAACAATTAGAGGCTAGGAGGAAGAACAGCCTGCCTATTGTAAAGAGAAATTTCAAAAAAATCTATACCTGCATCTTATCAGAGGCAAATTTTAGAGAATACATAGAGAGAGAAAAAAGAGTTTACTTGGGCTCATTCAACGCAGAAAGAAAAAAATGGTAGGAACAAGGACGAGTGCTACGCAAAAAGTAGGCAAAAAAAATACTATTTGTCTTACTTATAAATTTAACCGTTTATGATGTAGTTTTCCATTTTTACTCATACCTAGAAATATACGAATAGATATATGTCTCAGAGAACAAAATCACCAAAAAAATTAAGCCTTAACCTACCATATGAAGATTAATGCAGGGAAAAAATTGCCACTTGCCAGAATTGAACTAGCGACCTTTGCATTACAAGTGCAACGCTCTACCACTAAGCTAAAGCGGCAATTTGTATTAAAATTCAATTTTTGATCTTAATTTAATCTTAGAACATTTATGAATTTTGGTGGTTATATATATATTTTGGTATATTTTTGACCCTTATATTGTTGGATTTTGGAATTATTAGAGGAATCCATTTCTTTAATATGGTACAAAATTTAATTTATTAGAAATCAACGTATAGTCGTCTGATTTCTTTAGTATACAAATTATAAATAATATACAAAATAGTCAGGGAAATAAAATATTCCAATGCATGAAATATTGTTCCCTTTATATACCTTTGGATTTGGTTACATTTCGTGATTATAAATCTCCAATACTAGCATTGTAGAAATTATGCATGGTTTCCAAATGCGTCTTATTATTATCTTTTCTCATTTTGGATTGTTAAATATTGAACATTATCAAATCTGACAATCTTTATTATTCTTTTATTCTTATATTTTATATTCTTGACGTCATTCTTCTATCATGTAAATTCCGACATATATATTATTGATTTGTACTATTTCCATAAATAATTTATCTCTAATAACTTTATGTCAGAAACTAAGGGTAACTTACTGTGACACTTAGTCCAAAAATATTGTAAAGAAATAATTAGCAATATTGTAAAGAGACCAGCAAAAATATTTAAACCAGCACAAAACATAAAAAATAAAAACAAACCAGCAATATATGCAGGTGAGTTGTTTAAGAAAAACTAATGGTATATATAAAGCCATTATTGTAAAATAAGAAATATTTATGATTAAGTAATTTGAAGATTATATAATTTAAAATAACCGATCAATTATCATATCAAAAAATGTCCGAATTACATTTAACTAACAAACAAGAAATTAAAGAATCAACTGAGAGTAAAAACTCTACCTCAGATTCTCTACACTTTAGTATTTAGTAAGCATCAGAGTTACTCGTTTTTTCACAGGCATGGTTGTTTAAATTGTTCGTTAATTAGAATTTCTGGTTGAAGTTACTATGATGATTCTTCATAACTTAACTCTGTGTGTTCTTTATATCTTTTATTAGTTTTTGAAGGGTTCGATAAGCTGTAGACGATACATATTAAAATTCTAGGGACAATAACATTGTAAAACTGACAACTAGTTGAATAACACGATGAATTATTCATGGCATGTACCCTCTTCATTTAAACTGACAGAATAGCGCTACTTTGTGTGTTTATTTGTTGTGGATTAGCACCAGTGCTAGCTCACAAATTCATATTTTATTCACTATTTGCCAAATATATTTTGAAAAGTATTGTTATTTAAGCAAAATATTGGCCATCTGAACATTCTCAGATTTATTTTTCTCGTTTAATATTTCGTTAGTTAACTTCAAGGAAAATGAGGAGATCTAAAAATTAAGTTGGTTTGCGATAAATGGGATGTTTGAATAATTACTGATAGAGTCTAAGACACTTTTTGAATAAAAGATTGCTAAGATATACAGACAAATAGCAAACTTTGGTTCGTCGTAATTAATGTTTAACAAGAAAATACTGTTAAATTTTGTTGTAAACTGATATGTATCTTATGATAATGTGTTAAAGTTAAATAAAAAAAAAAACATTCTCACTATTTGTTACCTTTTTTGGGGGTAATGTATAAATGTGTACTCTATAAATCTGAAAACATAAACACTATTTATTTATTTATTTGTTTTACTTTTAATTAATATTGATTAATTAAATTTTTCATATTATCATTTTCATATTCTAATCTTGATAAATCTTGTTCTAATGCCTTTTGAGATAATTCTAAATCATTAATTTCTCTAATTTTAAAATCTTTGCGTTTTAATCTTGATTTTTCTCTCTTTGAAACAAATTGATCTTTAAAATTTTGATAAAATTCATTATTTGAATCTAATTCTTTTTGTAATTTCTCATGTCTGATAATTAATTTTTCTAATTTTGTCTCGAATTGAACTTTATCATTTGTTAATTTATTTAATTTCTCTTTATCATTTTCTAAATTTGAATTTAAATTATCTTTTAATTTATCAAATTCTAATTCTTTCTTTAAATGATGATCTTTTTTAGCTAAATAAATATCTTGTAAAGAATTTTCCTCGATGGTCAATTTAGTTAAAGTTTCCTCTAAATTAACTAAACTAATTTCATTTTGCTGTAATTGTGCTTTTAAAGTATCAATTTTATTTGAATGTTTATTATCTGTCATCGTTGTTTGTTTTAATTTTAATTTTAGATGATCAATATCTGTTCTTAATGAACTAATTTTTTTATTAATTTCTCTTCTTGTCTTTTTAATTTTATTTCTTTCATCTGATAAATTTGCATTTGTCGTCAAGACAGAATGTTTTAAAGTCAATAAAGGTGATAAAAATTTTCTATGATAGTAAGATGGGAAGCTGTAATCTAATGCTTCAAAATTACTTGAAATATCATTCTCATTAGCATTGACAGTTGTTGTTGTCGTTGTTGTACTATTATTTAATTGACTTGTTCTAATCATTAAATCAGCAATTAAACAATCGAATTTTTGATTTAATCTATTAACAAATTGAATATCATAAGAACATGCAGGAACAAGACCACTAATTACAACATATTCGTCACCAACACGTTCCATAACTAAAGTACATGAAACTTCAGTCCAAATCAATCCATTAACAAGTACAATCAATTCACCATCAATTAAATTTTCAATTAAAAAAGTTAATGCATGTGCAGCAATATCAACAATACAAACTTTATAATCATTAATCATTGATCTGTTGATATTAGTATTGTTATTAAAGAAAATCGTATCGAGTGTTGCATGTGATCCACTTGTAATTGGAACTAAATTTAATTGATTTAGATCTCCATTTTTGTTTTGAGCAATTAAATCTGTTGACATTGAAGTTTCTTCTTCATTGTTATTATTATTAATAGAGTTATCATTAGAATTTAATATTTTTGATTTTAATGAGTTTTTTTGAAATATTCCACCGAATCGTTGAATGAATAATGCTTTTAAAGTAATGCAAAGAGCCCATAAAGGAGCCACAACAACAGATTTACCTTTTCTTCTCTTGAATAATAATGTAACAAACGTTTGTAAATTGTGAGCAGCTGTAGTCTCTGCATCATATTCTCCAGAATCAATATTCAAGCTGTACTCGTCATCAGTAATTGCTGAAGAAGTTGGTAAATTCGTATGAATTTGATATAATTGATTCGTAGCCGCCGCCGTCTTTGCGCTTGTTGTCAACGAGGGTTTTTCTTGAGTATTTTGTGGAGGTTGACTAAAAGATTGTACATTAGTTACAACCACATTTGAAAAGCTTACATTCACTTGATTTGTGATATTGTTACTTTCTGTATCAAACTCCGTTGAATTATTTAACCAAATAGTGGTTAAAAATTGTCTAAATACAATATGATACGCTAAACAAAAAATAATCCCATTGTTGCTATTATTATTATTATTATTATTATTTGTTAACGGGAGTATAAGTTTCCATTGTTGTGGGGTAATATGAGTTAAAGTCGCATGAATAATTGAACAGAAGGTTGCATATAATGGCACCATTGAAGTTGAATTAATTGCAGTAGCTGCAATGATTGCTAACGATAAACTTTTTAGAGGGATCATAAAATATAATAAAATAAATTGATTTGATCTAATTAAGATTGCCGTGAGAAACTCTAATAAAAAAATTAGCCAATCAAAATTTGGTTTTAATAAAAGATGTCTGTTTGAAATTAACGATTTTTTTGGTTTTTTCTGTAAATCATCTATGAGATCACCATCAATATTTCCTTGTTGATTTGTTCCATTTTTTAACAAAAGTTGTCCATTAACACGACTGAACCTAAGTAAACATTCTGACATTAATGGTTTATAAGTTGTTGCTAATACAAACCAAATCAACAGGCACAATATCCCGGTATGGTTAAAACTTAAAAATACAGCAAATAATGCTAAAGTGTCTCTGAGTTGATGCACTTTGCCCAGCCCCTGACGTGTCATAATCGCCATCACGTCCAGTCCACAGCTCGCTCGACTGTATGTTGTACTAAAGTGCTTGCATGTATGCCTTTCTATATATATATATATATATTTGCATAGTCTCAAGTGTCTTGTTTGTTTCCCACCTCTGTTGTTGGTAGAGCCCTCTCGGTTAAAACAGTGAAAAAAAAAATAAAAAAAATTCAGAGAATCTCGCCTGAGCGCCGTGCACCGTGATAGCGGCTGCACGCCCTCGCCCGCCCCCGGCCACATCACTGCGGACGGGACCCCTCGCGCCTCTCCCCCCCGACCGTTTCCACGGGCCAGCAGGCTAATCTCCGCTAACCGCCAACAACCCTCGCGCCGTGCACCGCGACATCCCCTGGACTGCCACCTCTCCCGCTCCCTCTCGCGGTCTCGCTTTCTGCCTGCCCACCGCGCACGCACACGCGCACGCACACGAACAGCCCAGCCATTTTTGTTTTGCCAATGCCCTGCCCTGCCCTGCCCCCTGTTTTCTGTTTTCTGTTCAGGTCAGCAGCTCTGAGGGGCGGGAAAGCACAGTGCGTACCGTTTCACGTTTCGTTGTCTGTATATAGGGGACAGAGGACGTTCCTCTTTTGTCGCTGGATTACAACAACACAACGGGATAGCATTATACTCGTTGGCTTACATGGATGTATATATATATATATATATAAAAGGGGTTGTTGTATTTTTTTTCTTTAGCAATATTTAATTATCACTTTTACACACACATATATATATATATATATATATTGTTTTTCTCTTGTTACTGTTTTACTTATTTATTTAATTATTTACTTTTGCTATTAGTTTTTATTATTTGGCTTTAATACCGCAAGTACAATTATATTTAATTAATTATGCATAGAACATACTCTTTAAGAAATTCGAGAGCTCCCACGGCGTCGCAATTACAAAATCCCCCACCTCCACCTTCTTCAACAAAAGGTAGGTTTTTCGGGAAAGGTGGTTTGGCTTATACTTTTCGTCGTAATGCAGCAGGTGCGTTTGGGCCAGAATTAGCAAGAAAATTATCACAATTAGTTAAAATTGAAAAAAACGTTTTGAGATCAATGGAAGTTACAGCAAACGAAAGACGTGAAGCTGCAAAACAATTATCTGTTTGGGGTTTAGAAAATGACGATGATGTTTCGGATATTACAGATAAATTAGGTGTTTTGATTTACGAAGTTAGTGAATTGGACGACCAATTCATTGACAGGTATGATCAATACAGACTTACTTTAAAATCTGTTAGAGATATTGAAGGGTCTGTCCAACCTTCAAGAGATCGTAAAGATAAGATTACCGATAAGATTGCTTATTTGAAATATAAAGATCCTTCATCACCAAAAATTGAAGTTCTTGAACAAGAATTGGTTAGAGCAGAAGCAGAATCATTAGTAGCAGAAGCTCAATTATCAAATATTACAAGATCAAAATTAAGAGCTGCATTTAACTATCAATTCGATTCAATTATTGAACATTCCGAAAAAATTGCCTTGATTGCAGGTTACGGTAAAGCTTTGTTAGAATTATTGGATGATGCACCTGTGACACCAGGTGAAACAAGACCCGCTTATGATGGTTATGAAGCTTCAAAACAAATTATTATCGATTGTGAATCGGCTCTAAATGAATGGACTTTGGATTCTGCTCAAGTGAAACCAACTTTAAGTTTCAAACAGGATTACGAAGATTACGAAACTGACGATTCTGATCAAGAAGTAGCTCAACATGAACAAGATGAAGAAAGATGGACAGATGAAGAAGAAGAAGAACCTGTTGAAGAAGAAGTCGAAGGAGAAGTCGAGGAAGAAGAAGAACCTGTTGATGAACAACAAGCTGAACCAGCTACTGTAGCTTAATTAATTCGATTAATAATTTTCTCAACGGCAACTTATACGCCTTCTTTTCTTTTTTATTATTACTAGTTACATAGCTGCCACTTTCTTTCTCTCTTCTTTTTTTCTTTACTATTATTTTCATGGAGTTTCTTTAAACTCTCTTTAACATCGCCTTTATTTTTTTTAAATTAAATGAACTTTTCCACATAATTTCTTTCCTACCATTTTATTTCTATAATCGTTTGTATCATTAAGTAATATCTTTTTATATTTTTAAACATAATTTTATATTGAATGATTAATTTTATTTATCATTTTGATAACGTTGTATCGTGTTACACGAACTTCATGTTCACGGTATTTTTTTGTTTTGAAGTTTTCGCCCTTTTAATTTCACAATATATCTTGGTTCATATATGCATATATATGTGTGTGCGTGTATTAGAAGAGAGATAAACTTATTCATTACTTTGTTTAAAAGAGAGCAGAAAGTATTCTTTGTGTTTTTTTGTCTGCTGTTCACTGAAGCTACCCACTTTTACTATACATGCAAATATGTCGACATCTCATGTATTTAGACGTCTAAACAGTAATTTGGCCGCTAGACAACCAATCGATAACTATTTTACTTATTTTAAGACTCAAGTCACCTTACGACCATTAATATATCGTCAACGTAATGCAAACACATTGTTAGCAATGGATTTACAAGATCCTGAAACTAAACAACAAGTGAAACCAAAGAATGCCATTGCATCCGTACCAAAACAAAATCTTATTGATTATGTGAAATCTATCCCTAATGGTTCAAATGAATTTTTTGAATGGCTAAAGCCTTGGATGAAATTAACCACTAGAAAGAAAGAAATCTACCAATATTTCACTGCAAGACATTTACAAACAATGTTAATTCAATCATGCTATATTATTGGAGATTATACAAGAATGGTTGGTTACCTATATGTTCAAAGACCACGTTTTATTCAAGCTAAAAACTCAAATATTTACGATGTTGATCATTTTTTTAATACTCTACTGATGTGTTCTTTACAAAGAGGTTCAATACTAGAATTTAATGACCCATCGATCGCTTATAAGAAAGTTCAACAGATGTGGTCAAATACTGTGAACAAACAACAAACAAATGGTTTAACATCGTTATTAGTAAATTGTTACGCCAAACAACAAGGGTTTGAAACTCAAGGGTTAAATCAAGGGTTAAATCAAATTGAGGTCAATTTACCTTCTTTAGAGCCAACTAACATGGAAAATGAATCACATGAAAATTTATTAAATGGCAATGAATCACTATACATGATTTGCAGAACTATATTAGACTACTCCCCAGAACAAAACGTTGAAATCACAAGATTCGTGAATGAGTACAAAGCTTTGGGTAACAAAGCTGGTAAAACTACCGATATATATGATGAATACGTTGTTTCAATGAAGAAAATCTGGACTGCTAAGAAAGAAGAACGTACGGCAAGAGATGGTGAAAAGCCAGTTGAACAAGAACAAGACAGTACAACCACTAAAGAATAATGTCATACATCCACTCACATATATACCCTTGTAAATATATATCTATCTATCTATCTAAGTACCCACGACCAGACCTCATCACTAGTCCTGGCACCACTAAATTCACATACATTCATTCCTGTATAAAACTATGGTCCTTTTACCCGCACGGGCAATTTGATCAGTTTTTTGCAGCGATTTTTTTTTTCCTTTGCAAAATTTCGAAAACTGAAAAAAAATCTTTGTTCATCTCGCAAATTGTTAGTAGACTCATCCATCCATCACCTATTAGGTAATGACATTGTTCACAAGTCGTTTACATCTTTTGATCATAACAAGTGTTTTTTTTATAGAAACTCATTAATAATTTTGATATTTTTAACGGTTCAGTTCTTGGTTTAGCTAATAAGAATAAACAAAACAGCTGACCATTGTCAACAATAATAACAAAAAGAAGAAAAGACTAGGCTATTTTTTTTTTTTGAAATGAGTGAACCTGTTGTTGAAATTAAACCTAGTGGTGAAAATGCACCACAAGTGCCAGCAGATTCAAATGAGAAAAAATTGACTAATAAAGAATTGAAAGAATTGAAGAAGCAAGAAAAAGCTGCAAAGAGATCTGCTAAAAAACAAGCAAGTGGTATCTCCGTTGAACAACAACAAGCCCAAGCCCAAGCTAAACGTGATAAGAAACAACACCAAAGGGAGAAACAACAACAAGAATTGCAGAAGAAGGAACAACAACAACAAAAATTGTTAAATAATAAAAATGTAAAGAAAACATCTCTTTTTAGTCATTTGGAAACTACTGAAGAAAGAAGAGCTACACTTTTAGCCATTGGTAGTGCTTTGAATTCTCCAAGAGCAGCAAGAATTACCGCAGCAGGTCTTATGGTACCAGTTGTTGCAAGTGCATTATCAGGAGCTAAAGTATACACAACATCTAACCTTGGTAATAACATTCAAGCAATTTCTGAATCAAGTAATCAAGCTAATGAAGGAGCTGATACTACCCTTGGTAACAACGTAGATTTGGCAAAATCATTAGCAAGTATATCTTTAGAAAATAATGAAGTTAGCGTTGTTCCGGGTGTCTCATCTATTATTCCTCATGCATTAAAGAAATCATTGGATACTCCAGAGTTGATATCAAATATCAAAGAATTATTGATAAATAAAGATTTTATACATCCTGTGATCTCTTCATTAACATTCAATCTAGCAATTTACAAAATTGTGGGTTCTATTCCACGTTGTATTGCTATGTTAGAAGCATTCCAAATTGTGATTCAGGATTATAAAACTCCAAAGGGTACTACTTTATCTCGTAATTTAACTAATTATCTATCACATCAAATTGATTTACTGAAGCGAGCTAGACCATTGAGTGTTACTATGGGTAATGCAATTAGATGGTTAAAACAAGAAATCTCTCATATTGACCCATCAACTCCAGATAATGAAGCTAAACTGGATCTGTGTGAAAAGATTGGTCTTTTCGCTAAGGAAAAAATTGAGCTAGCTGATCAATTAATTATTGAAAATGCATCGAATCAAATAGAGGACCGTTCTACCATTGTTACATTTGGTTCCTCCAAGGTTCTAACTGAATTGATATTACATAACGCAAAAGTTTTAAAGAAAGATTTAGAAATTATTGTGGTTGACTCTAGACCTCTATTTGAAGGTAAAAAAATGGCTGCTATCCTAAGAGAAAATGGTGTTAAAGTCATTTATACATTGATTACAAGTTTGGACACTGTATTCAATATGGGTGTCGATTATGTTTTCTTGGGGGCACATTCCATTCTATCTAATGGGTTCTTGTATTCTAGAGCAGGTACAGCTATGATTGCTATGAGTGCTAAGAGAAGAAATATTCCTGTCCTAGTCTGTTGTGAAAGTTTGAAATTTTCTCAAAGGGTACAATTGGATAGTGTTACATATAATGAATTGGCAGATCCAAATGATTTGGTACCTATCGATTATGAGAGTCCAATGGAAAGACGTAGCAATAAAGGTATATTGTTAAAGCAGTTTGTTAAGGAACGTCATGAAAATACTGTTAGGATAGCTAAGGAAAATGCGCCAAAGGGTAACAAACAGCAACAGCAACAGCAACAAAAGAATAAGAATGCCAAAGATCGTCACAACAAATCCGATGAAGCCAATGGTAAGGAAGTCGATGCTGAACAATCAGAAAACGTCTTAGATGACTGGCAAAAATTGTCGTCTTTGAACATCGTTAACATCTTATACGATTTGACACCACCAGAATACATCAAGAAAGTCATTACTGAATTTGGTGCACTTCCACCATCTTCTGTTCCAGTCATTTTGAGAGAATATAAAGGATCTGCATAGATAAACTCATGTATAGTTAAGTACATCAATAAATAATTCAAAATTTTGGAAAAAGAAAGTATATAAATAACTACCGAGATAAGGTAATAGTTCGTTCATAAATATATTGATTCAATTGAGTGTTTTTTTTTTTTGAAGGTATTAGATATATATCATTATTTATACATGAATGGGTGTTTGTGTCTATAAAGCCTTTTAAAAAAGTCGTTAATTATTTGAAAATTGTTGACAAAACGTGAAATATTTATTTTTACTTTGGGTCTAGTTTTTGTACACTGGTATTGTTGAGTTTCGTTTGGATGTTTAATGATAATGAAGAAATGGAATATCCGGTTCTAAAACTCTTAATCAAGATGTTGATTTATTTCTTTTTTGGCTGAATCGGTGTCATCTAGAAATGTAGAAATATTAGCAGGGGGGATAGCAGCAATCATTAAAACTAAATTTTCATAAATCAATTCTGGAAGACTCTTGGAGTAAATACCGAGAAGATCTGCAGGATTAGGGTAAACAGTCAAAGCTTTATAAAATTTAGATGCGGCTTCCAATTCATTACCTGGTTTAGCAGCAAGTTGGTCACCCTGTTCAATATTAATATTGAATGCTAATTGTTTCCCTTCTACATCTGTTGGAATAGGATCCTTTTCTAATTCTGCTTCTAAGAATTTAGCGGCAGCTTGAACTCTAGCCACTTGAACATTTTGTTCTTCCAATTTCATCGATTTTTGTTGTTTCCTAATTCTCCTTTTCACATTATGTCTAAATTCAGGGTTATTTCTTCTTTGATAATCAAAATATAAAGCATATCCTACTGTAGAAACAGCAGCAAGTACGGTCGTTACTGTAAAGATACGAGAGAATGACATTATTTTCTAAATAATCTTCTTTACTGACTGAATGTCAATTGATATCTCAAATTAAAATCAAATATAAAACTTCAAGGAAAGCAAAACAATTAAAATAACTTTATTTCCTAATCTAGTGTTTGATAATGTGCCTGTTTAGTTAGATGAATCGAGAAACTAAAGTTTCCATAGTTTATATATTGCTTTTTCCACCGCATCGAGAAATAATGTTTGATGCGATCTCTTTTCCTGACTCTACCTGATAAAGAAATTGGCGGACAAAATAGTCATGGACCGAAACCGGCAAATAGAAAAATTGAATAGGGTTTTGTAATAGGGTTTTATTTGACCACTAAACGCAAATTGAAAAATTTTGAACAGAGAGGTTATGAGAAAAGCGATGAGCCTAACTCAAAGATAATTTATACTAAAAGGATAAAGGAGCTAGAATGGAAAAATAAAGCAATCTATTTGGATAATACAGTGTAGACATCATTGGTGAGGCTTTAAAATTAATAAAATTTTTATTTTTTTTTCATTTAGAAAAAAATGGCTGCCAAGAAGAGAAATACATTGAGAAATAAAGCTGCTGCTAGATTAGGAAATACTTCTAAAGTTGATGAAGTAGAGCCTATTGCAGAATTAGCAGAAGATCCAAAAGCATTTTTACATCAATTTAAAGAAACTAAAAAGGAAAAACATAATAATAAACAGAATGATTTCCTTAGTAAAATTAAAAAAAGTTCAGGAAGTTTGAACCCTGAATTCGAAGGTATATCTAAATCATCAGTTAGACGTAGGAAGAGAAAGATGAGGGACAATTTAAAACCAAGACTTGATGATCTGTTGACATCTTTGCAAAAAGATGATGATCTGAATCAATTCACTAGAGAAGAGTCAGGTTTGAACATTACAAATGATAATATTAGTACTGACCAAAATCCGTTTGGTCCTTCTTCAGTTAACCCACCAGCAAGAATTCAAGTAACTAAAATAGTTGAACGTGTTGAACCAGGTTCTGTAAAGATAAAAAAAAATGAACCAAATATTAGAAATAAAAAAGGTGCAAAATTGTTGGCCTCTAGAGAAAGAGAAAGATTTAATGAAGTTATTTCAAATCAAGTATTTAAGCAAAATTCCTTTAGTGCCCTCAGGGATATTATTAAGATGCAAAAAAAATAGAATAATTAAGTATTTATAAAGGGGAAGGTATATATGTAAACTATATTGAAATTCCAAAAATTTCATAAATTTATTAAAATATTTCATTACTTTTATTTTTTTGTATATATGTAAAATTGTTCTCTTACACTCTCTTTCTTCTAGCTGGACCCTTTGGTCTATTGAACTTTTGTGAACTATTGTCAGTTTTAGATGCTTCTTCTGTCTGTTTTAGTTCAGTTTCAGTAGAACTTGAAATCAAAGATGTTTCTAATTCTTCTGCATCGCCAATCTCTAATATTTTAGTAAAAGAGATACCTTCATTCTCCTTCAAATGATTGATAAAACCCTGTTTGTTTGATGCATATAACATACGTTCTTTCACTTTACTTCCAGAAGGACAACTGTAAATGAAATAGTACAAATCTCCGTTCTTAAAGATAGTGTAACTTGGATGCTCACCAGTTAACGATATATCATTCGGACTAGCAATGTTTGTTTGAGAGGCTACCTCTACTTTTTCATTATCCATATTAATCTTGAACATAGCAACGTTATTGGAATCCAAAAGAGATTTAATAGAGCCTGTTCCACTCTTAACTTCAAAAGTTAGGGAGTTTGGAGTTCCATTATTTTGAGACACTAGTTTGTGACCTTGTAATGCTCTCATGTTACGTTGTTCCTCGTTGATTTGCATACCAATCTTTTCGGATTCGCTTAATAAACCTGATTGAGAAGAAGTTGTAGTGGAAGAATTCACAAAATCAGTAATTTCTTGAGGTTCTGAAAACATCATTTGTCCATTAATTACGTTAGAACCGATTTGTCTTAGAAGAGTATTCTTTGTGGAGGCGTAAAGCATTTTAGCTCTAACAGGTGCAAGATCGGGAACAAAAGAGATAAAATCGTAACCATTTGGATTTTTCTTAGCATCCTTAATCAGGACGTATGATGGTTCAGAATCTAGATGTTGTAATAAGTCATTTGTTGCTTCAAACTTATCTTTGAATTCTACCACAGTAGAATCCTGTGAGATTTTAGCTACAATTATAAGTAATCCATCGGTTTCGGTATTACGAATCACGCTCAGTAGCTCTTCATTTGCAGAAATACCAGATTGATTAGACATTGATGTTTTTTGCTGGTGGTGATTGATTAAGGGTTGATTGTATTCTGTTTGGTAATTTAAAGTAGTTCTTATACGTATTCACTGAATCTATAGTTAATTTATGTCAACTCCTTTTTTTTTTTGGGAGGTTTAATTTTTCGACTTTCTGCGGTTTTATTAATGTTTATGTCAGCGAAGTGAAAATATATAATAAAAGTTCGAGAGAAGGGTAGTGAGAGACAATATTTAACATACACCCTTTATCGTAAACAGTATACAATTGCAGTTATATATTAGAAGTAAATTTTTAGACTTAGAAAAATAAAGGAAAGTTTAGATTATGTATTTATATGAAAATGTGACATAACTTTAAAGCCATGAATAAATGATGATTAACCAAGGAATAAATAGTTTAAATAAATAAATGAAGAAAAAAAGAAAATACCATGTAAGACCAGACCGAACGTGAAATAAAATGAAACGTAAAGAGAATTGAAGAAAATGCAAGGGTGAGCAAATGATTTTATCTAATCATTAACTCTATTTTTTTTAGTTTTTTATTTGTGATATTTTCATAACATTAGTTCACTAATACCTACATCTGTAGAAATCATTTGAGCTACACCACTTTTTCTTCTAATAGCTTTTTTCAATAATTTTCTATGCTTGTTTTTTCTCTTACGTACAAGACCAACTGCTGTTGTGAAATTATTTCTCTTTGAGATTGGGACATTTCTCGTTTTCAATGCTAGTTTACCGTCTGCATCTCTGTAGCAAAGAAGTTTAACTCTATGTTTAGAATCTTGAAACATATTTTCATTCCATTCAGGTACATTAGTATTATTGTTAATGTTGTTACTACTGTTATTTGTGGCAGCCAAATCATCGGAGATAAAATCTTCAACAGATACAATCTTATCCTGATGAGATTGAATATCATTATTATCTAACGTTGTTGTGTAATGATTTTGGTTCTCTTCCTCTGGTAAAGATATAGCTTCTTCATTAGTAGATGTGACTTCTTTCCAGAAATCATCATGACTAGTATTTTCATTTGATAATTCAGGTAAAGAATGTTCATCGAAATTAAAACTATTCAAACGTTCTTGTAATAAAGTGTTTGAAAAATTATATTTATATTTATCATTCTTAGAATGGTTTGAAGAATTAACAAACTTTGGTGCATGTAATTGAAATTTCTTTAAGTTCTCTATATCATCACTATAATACGAGTAATCATTATCATCTTGTAATTGAGTAGCTAAAGGAGAAAATAAAACGTCTTCTTCTTCATCATTATTATTGTCATCGGAAACACTATGATCTGAAGAATACATAGGTTTCATATCAGTAGGAATACTATCTACAATTTCAGCTTCTCTTTCTTCTTTATTTGAATTATTTTTACTACCAGCAGTATCATTACCATTATGAGTCTTAATTCTAGTTTTACTCTTTAATTTAGATTTAGATAAAGGAGTAATATCATCTTTTGTAATTATATTATTTGATAATTTAAAACTAGTAGAATTTGAACTATGACCGTTTCTTGGTTTACTTGTTACTCCGCTCATGTCTTTATTTTTTTTATACAGTATGTATGCTATTGATTAGATGTCTCAGAAAAAAGAGTTAATATATTTGAATACTAACAGGGAGTGAAGAAAATAAGGAATTATTTCGTTTATATAAGAATGGAATAATTGAATTTAAACCTCCGGGGTAATATCAATCTAGCAACTTTAATCCTTATTCTAATTCTCTGTTTAAAACAAATTGAAAACTTGAGATGAAAGAGTAAATCCTTGAAATATGAAATATATTGAAGGGGTGATAAAAGTAGTAGAATTAATATAAATTAAAAAGAAGAAAAAGAAGAATGAGTAAAAACTAAAATGGCAGTAATGTTTATTGTATCGATTATATTATATAAGATGTACCCATCGATCGTAAAAATGAACATCTTCCTTCTCCCAGAAAAAAAAAAAAAAACACTGGTAATCTTCAACTATAATAACCCTTCTCTCTTTGCTTTGTTCTGCTTTGCTCTTCACTGAATTACTTAATTTTTCAGTTCTCTTATTGTCTTTCATAATGTACAATAAACTAAGTGATTTCGCTGTAGTAAGCAACGAGATATGCAATAAGCCGATGCCCTGCGGTGCAGTGTTATGCCCATCGCCATTTTTTGTACTGCACTTTCTGTGTCCACAAGGCCTATTTTGCTCGCCCTCAAAAATTCTTTTTTTTTTTTTGAAAATTTTTTTTTTTTAAAATTCTCATTATCGTTGCGTGCTGCGACTTGGTCTGTGTTGCAAAAAAGAAACGCTACGGCATACCCCAAATAGGAAACCGCCCCCCAGAAAAAAGACCAAAAAAGAAAGAAAGGAAGGAAAGAGCAGCGATGGGCCGTCTGAAGTGATATCACGGTTCACCAGAATGGTAACCATCCAATGTACATTTTGCTTAGACTTTCGGTGGAGCGTGCTTCACAAATAAGGGTATCAACTTGGCCTGCTACACTTAGAATCAACCCATCACGAGGGTCAATACCTCTAATCTTGTTTTGAAGGATCTTTAAAGCTTCTTGTAATTCTGCTTGATGAGCAACGTCTCTATCGTAAACAATGGTTTCAATCACATTCATGAGTGCAATTTCGTTGTGTCTTACTAAGGATAGTGTCACTTCACTGGATTTCTTGAAAGTACCTTCTGTCCCGATGATCCCGAGTGCATCATGAACATTTTGTGTAAGTCTGAACGGTACAATTTCAGGACATGGTAATGTCTTACCTTTATCAAATAAACAATCAAAATCAACATGTAACACTTTACCAGTCTCTGTATCTAATAAGATATTTTCACAATGTCTATCACCAAGACCTAAAATATAACCTAACATTGACATCACTGCATACGATCTAGAGTAAATATTTCTTGCATTATACCAATTTATTGGATCAGGAAATGTTTGTAGAAACCATTCGTGTAATACTGGTGGAAATTTTCTTATTTGTTCTTTGAAGAATGCTTCCTTTTGTGAATCACTACAATGAGTCCATTGGTCGTGGAATGTTCTCATACTATATTTGATCTCTCTAATTTGATATTGCGTTGTGAATATAGATCTTAAAGTAACAACATTTGGGATGAATTCAAGTATACCACATTCTTCTGTTAAGGACAACACTGAATATGTAGTGATTCCAAGATCACGTTTTGTAGATTCTACTTCTTTCTTTAATAAGAAATCCATTGTGGTAGCAAATTGCATATATTGATTATCCTGTCTAACATCTTCCATCTTACACATTAATCCATATATTTTACCATCGGAACCAATAATATTGATCTTTTTTGGCTTCTTTAAAGATGTAAACACTTTATAACCAGATCCAAATTGTGCAATTGTAACATCGTTTCTAAATGGTTTATATGTTGGCATTGATTCTGCAGATATGGGTGATATTGTCTCTAAATTGACTCTAGCAGGCACAGTCATATCAGAAGGTGCCATTTTCATATCAAATTTAAAATCGTTTTGTAATGATCTTCCAGCTCTTGTTTCATTGTCGGGAGCCTTCTTCATACTTACTCTTGTCAATGACCTTGTCAATTTTTGAACATTAGATATTAATTTCTTTGAAGTAGGTGATTGACTTAAATATGCCTCTAGAATTTGTGTCCCACATTGAACTCTCTCATTTATTGTCGAATTTTGTAAGACGCTGATATACCAAAGTATATGTGTCGGATATTCAATTGTTAACTTCAGCAAAATTTTCCTGATTAAATTTGCTGTCTTAGAATGAGCATGCAATAATCTTGATAACAATTGAGTTAATACTGAATACCAAATATATGTTGGACATTTATCAATTGCTTCATTAATGTGGGTGCATATATCATCTGTGGTTCTCTTCAATACAGTCATTCTATTAGCCAAAAATTTCTCCATATAATCCCTAGGATCTTTAGAATTCGATTTATTCATGGATCCTAATATAACTTTTTCAGCTTCTGTTAAATGAGGTGTCTGTGATCGTTCCGCTGTATCTAACCAAAATGTCACCACTTTAGGTAAATTTTCACGTGCTTGGATAGTATTTCTTTCAAACGCTTTTAAGAAGAAAGCAATTGATTGGGACTCTAATTTACCATCTGGAATAAACCCATCTGCTTTCTTCTTCTCCAGAAATTTACTGTAATAAAGACCAAATGAATAATAAGGTTTGTACCATGTACTATCTAACTTCAGTACTGTTTTATACTGTTTGATTATTAAGTCACTAGAACTATTGTTAGAAAGATCTAGCCATTCTGTATATTTCAACAATACCTTGGCTCTGTCATGTTTACTAATTTGACGATTATTTTGATTTTTTTTATGGATTTCCTTCACTAATTTTAATGCCCTATCATTTTCACCTTGTTTCCACAACACTTCTGCGAACTCTAACTCTGCATGGGGGTGGCCATAGTGTAAGCAATTCATCAATGCATCGATTGCAATATCTAGACGGGAATTGTTTCTGGCAAGTGTAGTAATTTTGTAAAACGTTTCTACTAGATCCTCACGATCGTGTTCTGGGTTACGTAAGAGGTTGAATGATTTTCTAATGGAGAGTAAGTAATGGTTTGTGCTAAATTCTGCACCCACTCTTTCCATTCTGGAGTTTAAAAGTTTTGTATTTTGTCTATATTGAATTTCATTGTTGTCGGACGCTAAGAGGTTCACATCATATAATCCATGTAGTTTGGTTAGCAACTTTTGTTTCTCGACTAGGGTAGAGGTAGCAGCAGAAGTTGTGAAATGTGTTCCAATTACTTGGTAACAACGACCAATATAATTGGATGTCATGTTCACATTGCCCGAACCAATGTATGACAGTGCCTTGGCCATATTATATTGGAATAAAATTGAAGGATCACTTATGTTTCCCAAGTTTTCCACTTTCTTTATCCAAAAATTTAAAGAATTTATATTACCCAGTAGATTTGACGCCTTAAGGCCATAGTTGTAACAGTCGTTGGTCATTAACTCGAAAAAGCTCTTGTTACTAGGATTGATGGATGAGACGTTAGATAATAACTTGGAATACAGTTGGTGGTCATGCATCGATTTTAACATTCTCGTCGTGGCCTGAGGGTTATCAAAAGTACTCAAAGCACTGAAACAGTCTTGTGCAATACTCCAATTATCAGAATACCTTAATTCTTCAATTTTGGAATGGAAATCGTGAGAAGGGAATGTCTTTAGCATACCATCAATAGAATCTATATCTCCTATTTCCTCATACGATTGTTGCATATCTTTGAGTAATACTTCACTGGTGGTTTCATTTGTGTCATGTTGCCTGTAACATTGTTCTAAGTATAATACCGAACGTTCGTATGAATTTGCTTCTATGGAACCTTTCGCAAGTAATGATAGTGGAACGGAGCTTAAAAATTTGTCGATTCTTTGTAATAAAATAGTTATTTTCTGATCGGTAATAATATATGTCCCATGTAATTGACTGTAGCTGAACTTGTATTGCGTCACCCATTTTCTGCAGTACTCGAGGACTCTGAATATAGCAGCGTAGCACATTTTACGTGAATCGATCTGCAAGTGGTTCAGGTCGTGTGAATCCAACTTAAAAATATGACTGAATTCCAGACTTAGATTAGTTACCAAATTTTCGCACTTCTTGTTTTCGCCGGCATTGATTAGAATATCCATGACAATGTATGGTAGAATAAAATTAGAAAAAGAGCCGTCATCCCATCTCATTAGGGATGCAAATATATGTAAGGGATGCTGCTCATCAGTACTTACGGTAATTAAATCCAATGTTAGCGATGTAACCCATTTTTGGTAACTCATTTTAATGTCAAAATATGGATAATTAAGATCCACATATGATTTCGTTGAACTGGAAAAATAAAGGGAAGATAATAACGGTGATAATGTGGCTTGAGCAGTTTTGTTAAATTTACTCCATAACCGGAACTCTTCTTGATAAGAATCTTTTTTGTTAATATCCCAGAATCTGGAACTCAGACCACAATAATCTAATGATTTCTGCATCACAAGTGCAACGAACAATTGTTTATTTGGATTCTCGCTGTCCCAAAAAGAAGGTACTAAAAAATCATTCAAAACCCATATTAGAAATTTGATAGTTTGTGATCTATCACCAAAATCGTAGGTTTGTTCGGAGGAAATAGTCATTGCATTATCGTGCTTCGTGGAATCCAGAACACCGATCATACTGATACATTCAGAGCATGTTCGAGAAACAGTTGGATTGAGTGTTCTAAATCTATGAGCCGTTTTTAATAGCGCATTTAATAATAAACTGATATTCGATTTGTTATTATCCATGCTAAATATCTGGATATTGTTACCATTTTGTTTTCTTTTTAAAAATAACTTAATATCTTCTAGAGTTTGTTTTATCATGTATCGATTGTTACTTGATAGATTGTTAACAAATATCGGCATCAAATCTTGTATACCTCTTGACTTTCCAACCCTCCTCGCAAAACTTGTACCCCTATCTAATAATTTCAACTCAGTCTTTTCCTTTAAGGCAAATACGATATACGGATTGTTTTCAAACATAAGATCTATTTTATCAGTTATTAAATAATCCAAAATTTTATAGACTAGGGTTTGTTGTTGAACACTGAATACATTCCATTTTTGAAGAATAAATACAATCCAACCATCAATTACTGTTGACAATTGGTCATCGGGCAGTTTTTTAACAAGTAATAACCAGCATCTTAATGCGGAGTACCTCACTTCTTCAATTTCTAAAGCGATCTGAAGACATATATTTATTTGTGGTAAAGCTGCTATAATAACATCTTGGCGACATTCTTCAATTAAAAAGGAAACACCGTGAATAACACGTAGCTTTTCGTAATAATTTGACTTCCGTTCGATATCATCTTTATTGCTATTAGCTTTCTCGACGTTATGAATATCCACTGAAAAAACTTGAAAAATACCCAGTATGTCTTCTGACATCTTTTTCTGGAAGGTACTTTCTTGTGTCTCAGTCCACGCATTTACATTTTTGTACTTTGAACCATGGCAGTAATCTTTTTTAAAATCAGTCATTAAAAACCTTAAAGAACATAATACCATATTTTTGTTCTCAGTCGCATTTTCATCTTTAATTTCGCTAAATCTATACAACTTGGTGATTTCAGCTAAAGTAACGAAGTTTGGTAGTCCCCTGTATATCAATGATTTATCAAAAGTGTGTACCCTTGTAGTAAAAATCTTTTCGATAATTTCAGACGAAAAAAGTCTATGTTTTACTAAGCACACGGCAAATATCTCTGAAATATTGTTTTTAAGTAATTCTTCCTTTTTGTCATTAATAGATTCTGTTTCATTACCACACATAATTACGGCTATCTTACCCAATACATCACTCCCTTGTTGCATTACTGCATATGGGACAATGTATCTTTGAAATGAATTGAAGATGCTAATCAGAGATACTCCTGAAAGGTTAACTAATCTAGTTAAAAAGGGAGTCATTGGGATAACTCCCTTACCTACCTGTCTTAATAGATCTGGTAAAATGGGAGATATCAATTGGTAAGGTGTCTTGCGAAGTAGTCTAGCCATATTTTTTATCTGGAATCCTACCATAAGGTAGGTGGCATAATCTTCCGTTGCTAGGTTAAGTACTAATTTAAATAAAACACTGTCAAATTCTTGACCCGATGTTGTGAGCGTTAATTGAACCCATGCCATAGTTAATGTTTCAGATTGAACTTCCTTCTTTTGAGATTGCAAAAACTTGATTAATTCAGTTGTAGTCTCTAGGTTTGTATTATGTATGTTTGTTATATTCCAAAGAGGTATTAACCTTGTCGCAATAATTCTTAAGTATCTATTGGGACTCTTGAAACATTTCGAAACTAATTCGAATTCTGGTTGAAATTTTGATGTTGATTGATCTATTAATATAGGAGGTTGAAAATGTGTAAAAATACGTTGAAGACAAAACAACAACCCTGTTAGTAAGGCTTCGTTAAAGTCATTTAAGTTAGGGTTAGAAAGAAAATTTTTCTGTATCACAGCATAAGTTAAAGAATGTTTGGTACAATCAGGCCTGTCAGGACTAACATCTTTAAAAATGTTTGCATTACTATTACCTTCGCATGCCTTACAGAACTCCCATTTATATAACCCATTAATATCTGTATGGCAATGTTCGTAGCAAGCTAGTCTACTTAATATTCTGACCCATGTTACTAATTTTTTGTTATTATTGACTGTAAAACAAGCCGTGATTGCTTCAGAAATTTTGTTGAACAGTTGTTTCAGTTTCTTATTTTGAGAAGATAATAGAGACCTCTCTAATTCGTAAATTTCTGTAGATAATACACTAGTAGGTTCCAGCTTTGAGTAAGATGTTAATATCAGTGTTCTCAGATTTTCTAACTGTTTCGAATTATCTGTAAACGGTTGTACGACATATTTGACAAATTTTGGGGGGAATGTATTGGTAATCCATATGTTATTATGCTCATCAAATATTCTTGACTCAGAAGGTACACTTCGTCTTTGTATATCAAGATATACTAGGATAATACTTTTCCATGTTATGCTAGTGGATGGGTATTCCAAATTATCTTCGTTTGAAGTAAAATGTAATTCATTGTCTCTTATCCATTGTTCTAATGGAAGCTCATTTTGTAATAGTTCGAAAAATTGTTTTGCAAGGTTATAGCTTGATCCTCTTGGAATACACAGGGAGTATACTCTTAATAGACATTTTGCAAAAGTTACTGAATCATCACTGAGCGTAACAATGTTGCTTTTCATGAACTGGTTAATCATTCCTAATGTGAATTTGAATTGATCGGTGGAAATAATACGTGGAGTTCCCCGTATACTTGGTATAGTATTGAATAATAATTGTTCCACAGTCAACGATATGAACTTCAGTTGTAATTCTATGTACTCGGTATTTGATTCTACTTGAACAGATTCCAATATGAATAGTACAACCCTCATTAATTTTTGGAATTTCATATTCCATGAATTTGTACCTTTATTAGAACCTTCAAATAAAAAAGTTGATTTAGTAATTGAATGGTTAGAGTTTAACATGTAACATAATACGTAAAGGATTTGAAGGTTTCTCAAATAATATTGATAAGGGTAATTACCATATCGTACAGCTCTTAGTTTTTTTTCATATTTATCTATCATGGTTTCGAAAAATTTTGATTGTATTAGTTTGAAATGGTTACCATAAATTTCATTTACTAGTTGACACCAATTTCCAAGTTTTTTCCGTATAAACCATAATCTATCTGGTCTATCGATGTTTAATACAGAGATTTCAATAAATATTTCTATTAATGCTAATATACCAATTGTTTGTTTTTGATTATCTAATGACACAATGTCTAACGATGTATGGATTAATAAGTAAGGGGTTGTTGTTATTACCAAATCTAGCACCTGCATGGATTTTGAAAAAATTGTAGAACTTTTGAAAACTTCCCCTTTTTGGGAATCTAGTAAATTCTTAATCAAGAACTTAATTAGTTCACAACTGTTTGGATCTCCATCTTCTGGGATCTTAGGTTTTATATTTTGGTCCTTCAATTTTGATGCTTTGGATCGTAATAATACCATGGATAATTCATCCAGATATTTAATACGTGACTCCATACTTTTCTGGATAATGTGAGTGATTGGAACCGACAATGATTATTGTATGTTCCTTTAGTATATAGAGAACAGTGTTTATGTAAAGGTACTTGTAGTGTTTGTGTGTGTTTCTAACTATTTTATTAGGGCGTGTAGGTTTGATAATATATGTATGTACATAATAACTAATTATCAAGAAAATTTTCGATTAGTAAAGGCGCTTATTCTTCCACGTAGAGTATAAACATAAGTTGACAACTACAAATGAAATGTTAGAAAACAGAAAATAGCTATTATCTAATTCATCTTCAATAATTATATTCTCGAATGAGATAAGGATTTAAGGACGTTAAGAATTATACTCTCAAATTTTCATAGCGAAACCGTCAATAAAAGGATACTTCGTTCTCAATAACGGAGTACATATCAGGGATTAAAGATAATTAATTAATTGTATTTTCTAATTATACATGTATATAAATAATATATTATTTGGTAAATGTGACGATTTTCTGTATGTATGATGTGTATTTGGATGTATGTGGATGGGTATTTTTCGTATGCAAAAGAAACGGTTATTGAAATAAATAAAAAAATTATTTATTCATTTTTACCATTAATGTAATCTTATTAGTATTAGTCCCTTCTCATATCGGACATCTTTTTTTTTCTCTAAGATTGTTGTTGTTGTTGAGCTGCTGCTGCTGCTGCTCTCATCTCTGCTTCAAAATTCAATGGTCTTTTAAACAATAGAATATGTGGTTCTGGTGCATGGCATTCATAATGTTCCCAACCTAGCGATTGAGTAATCCCTAGACCTCTCCATTCATCTTCGGTCAGGATACGTAAAGTACCGACTTCAGAGTTAAAATAATCGGAAGGGATAACTTTTAACATTGCTTTAGGAAGCATGACATGTCTGTATTCATTCGTGTCATCAGCATAACGTGGTGAGTAATGTATAGAGTCCTGGAATTCAAGTACACGGGCCCTCTCTTGATCAGTCAGTTTCCTGCCTTGAAACGTACGGAAGTGTTGGTACATCTTATGTCAGATAAAAATGTAAGAAAGAAAAAAATATTTATTTGAACAAAGTATAGCCAGATACTTTGACAGGTTTCAGATATTATTCGTTCAAATAATAAGACTCTAACTAACAAGGAATAATTGAAGTAAAACAATTAAATGAAAAGGGTTCCCTGTAAAATACGATAGTAATCATTATATATAGATCCAGCACTTAGTTTGACCAATTGGTCAATAGTCCAGTTAATTGGGAAAAACATCTCCTCGAAACTGTGTTCTCTCACGTTAAACTTTGTCGCGCGAGTTCACACACAAAACTAAGCAAAACAAATTTTTTGCTTAGTTTTCGCGTTTACGTGTTAATGTACGGCGATCGGAAGGGAAGCCCTAAATTCTGTGTTTTTGGTGTGTTTTACATACAAAACTGGAAATTTCAGGAGTTGGTTTTGTATGGGAGGCGGCCTTAGGGCCGATGGATGGAAAGAGGGCTAATTTATTATTATGGTGTTGTTCTCCATTGTTTAGGGCCTCTCTTAACGTGGTAAATATTAACAGAAAAATTTCAATATTTTCAACGATACACTTGATTACTGTAATAACAATTTATAAGAGGAAGGACATAGTAATTGAGATCTCTGTTTTCTTATTATTGCTTGTCGGTCCAACTACCATTTAACTTGGTTTAATTGAAGAAGGTTTTAAAATTGCTAGTGAGTTTATAAATCATAAGAGTTTGAACTTTAACCGTGTGTCTATATTTGGCTTTAATCGAAAAAAATAGTGATAAATATAAAATAATTAGGGGGAACTATGCAGATTCAAAGTAACGTCTATGTTGGTATTAAACCTAGCAGTTTAGAACAAAATATATTCTATCGGGAGGTTGAAAATAATGAGAATTCTAACGTTAATGTTACTAATACTGCGTTATTAGAAAGTTGTGATTATGTTCTATTAGCTGTAACAAATGATAGATATCGAGAACAAGTATTACAACAATTACAGGCTTATATTGATCGTTCAGATCCATTTGAAAGATTTTTAATCTCTGAACCTCAATTACAAGATATAATGATTTCTCCATTTGGTGGGAACTCTAATGATTCAAATGAAAATTCACCATCTCATATTGGTTTATTATCATCATGGGTAGATTTAGAGAATGAAGACATTTTACAAAGAGAAATGAGTTATCAAGTGTTATTAAATGAATGTAAATTAGCACAATCCATTGGAATTAATAAATTAATCCTCGCACCACCTCATGATATCAATAATCTTAAAATATATTCACAAATGATTTCAAGGGTATTAAATCATGATATTTTTGAAAAAAATGGAACAAATATGATTTTATCAGTCTCTTTACCAATGTATGAAGATAGTGATCCATTAGCTACTTGGGATTTATGGAATAATATTAGAAAATTATGTGGATATCATCCGTCACTAATGGTCTCATTAGCGTTACCAAGAGTCAAAACACCTCATTATATTCTTGATAGATGGTTAACTGAACCTGTATCAAGTTTATTACTTTCTTCATCTATCTTCGCAACAAATCAATATAATTATCCTGTATTGCATAAATTTAATCAAAATCTTTTAATGAAATTTCAAGAAATTAATGGTAATTCTCAATTAAAATCAAATTCTTTAGTAATTATTTTACATGGTATGGAAAAATATAAAGATTTTATTAAAGGTGGAGAATCTGCATATTTGGAATATATTAATTTTCTATTGAAAAGAAATGATAAATTAACATTACAAAATTCAAAACATTATCTTAATAAATTTCAATTAAACCAACCACAATTAATGTCACCTTTAAAACCACATTCTGAAAATTTAACAAATTCAATTTATTCAATATTCGAAACAGATTTAGTTAAATATGAAAAATATGGTGAAGCTATTAAACAAGCTATGTTAGAGATTATAAAACGAAGACAAACAAGAAACTCAAACAATTCAACTCCAATAAATATTCTGGTTGCTGGTGCAGGTCGTGGACCACTTGTTTCGCAAGTATACAACGTTTCCCAGAGTTTAAATGTTATATCACGTGTACAAATCATTGCATTAGAGAAGAATCCACAAGCATTCCTTTATTTACAAAAGAGAAATTTCGAACATTGGAATAATAATGTACAATTGATTCATGATGACATGAGTCGTTGGAAATCTAATGATAAAATCGATTTATGTATCAGTGAACTATTAGGATCACTTGGTTGTAATGAATTATCACCTGAATGTTTATGGAATATTGAACAAAATCATTCAAAACCTGATACCATTTTTATTCCACAATCATACACATCTAGCATTGCACCAATCACTGCACCATTAGTATATCAAAAATTGACTCAGGAATCCAAAAATTTCGGAAGTAATGAACAGCAACGGCTGTTCCAAGAACCATGGATAATGCATGGTATACCATTTCAAATTCTGTCGAATCGAGTTAATGAAATATGGACATTTGAGCATCCAAACAAGATACACTTGTCAAGTAAAACTATGACAATTCATGATCTATTTAATAGAAATGTTACAACGGAGTTTAAAGTGAAACATCGTGGTGAAATTCATGGGATTGCTGGATTTTTTTCCGCACATTTATATGGTGATACATATATGTCAATTGTACCTGACGGTATTAGTATGAATAAAATTGATATTGAAGGGAATGATGAAAGAACGAAAAATTTATTTTCTTGGTCTCCTTTAGTATTCCCATTGAAAGAGCCATTATTAATCAATGATGATACAGAAGTCTCTATTATGTGTAGTAGACAAATGGATGGTAAAAAAGTTTGGTATGAGTGGTCTGTAGAGAGTTATGTATATTTAGTTCTCTCCAAACAAATTGATACTAGAAGTGGTGGTAAATTAAAGGATGATACAACAATGTTACAAAATACTCGTCTCGATAATGATCCAGATAGCACGCATAATAATAATAGTAATAGTAATAATAAGCATGGCACTACTAACAGTAGTGATAATAAGCATAACAATAATAATATTAATAATAATAATAACAGTACCACTCAGCCTTATGAATTTGAGAGTGCAATCGATGAGAATGGATTCATGCCAACATATGAAGATGGCTGGCAAAGTGTACAAAATATGTATGAGGAATTAGGTCAAGTTCCAAAAATTGATGAACCAGGAATAAACCTTCAACCAGAAGAAGAAGAAGAAGAAGAAGTAGATATCAATGTACGTGTTAAGACAGGAGTATCACAATTGCACAATGTCAATGGACAATATTTTTCCGTCGAGTTTTTAAAAGAATAAATAATTTATACATATATATTTTTTTACGTTTTTTAATATTTTCATCATTTTGGTAGATATAATACCATATGTTTAACCATTCGTTTTTGTAAACAAAGATGCAAGAGTGATAAAAAATAATAACCCAAGAATATTAATAAACGATAAACAGATATATTTATATATCTATGTACTGAGCTAAATGTTCTAAGGTATATAGTATGAAATATTCACATGAGCATAAAAAATTAACATTAAGTAAATAACACAAAGACTATTGTGCACAATTATTATAATTGAATAGGCTTATACGACGATACTAGAATAAGAAGTTCATAAATGTGAAGGTTAACAACTACGCCGCTAAATTCGTAATATATAAAGACAGAGGTTTGAAATACATAATCTGTATATTAAATAATTCCTTCCGAAAGAAAGTAGGAAGAATTATCTGTATAATATCTGTAAAATAAAAATGAATGAAAATAAAAATCCAATGAATGCTCAACAAGATAGAAACGAGGATTTCTATCAACATGTGTATACAGAACTATAAATAATGATGTAAACTTCTCATTACCCTTCTTGAAGCTCAACGCTGTTACTAATAGTATCAAAAACATGGTCTTAACCAGCTCTATGTGGAAAGCTGCAACACTTTCCCAGACTAACAAGAAACAAATCAATGCAATAACCCACTTACACACACACATCGGCATCACTAACTACCCAGCTGTGTCAAGGAGTTCCTATTCCAACCACCATTGTTCATCATCGCTAGCCATACTGCGAATAACGTCATACTACTGGGAATATTAGGAAATCCTCTTACGAAATTTGCTAGACGAATTACCGGTACCGCCGCGATGGGCCGAACCTTCAAACAACACCGTTTTCTTTCTCTCACTGAAATTTGGCAGACCGTACCACATCGCGCGGGACTCGTAGACAGACAAACAGAGAAATCGCGTGGAAATTAGAAAAGTCACTCGTTTTATTTGTTTAAGTTTTCCTTCTTTCGCCGTGAATTTTTTTTTTTTCTTGCAGCAGTCACTGGCCACATTTAGGTAATTGCATAGTAGTAAATGGCAATTTTTACTGCAAGTTGAGTCTGTCTTTAAACAAGGGACTTTTTCTAAGAATATACATATATATATATATTAAGGAATATGAATAGATTTGACAGTTGATAAGTTGTAAATACTCCGAATTGTAATTCTTCGTGATATATCTTGTAATCTCGAATAGTCTATATTGTATATAAGATATACGCTGCACTTTCATTTTTTCTTCTGCTTCTTTTTTAAAGGGTTACATTACTAGCATATATATATATATATACCATTGACCTGCATTAGTAATATTCTGATACAAATTTGGCATTTTTACTTTTCGAGAGATTGAAAGTTATTATAAAAAAGCAAAAGAAAATAATATACACATACACATTATTTATATGTTTATATATATAATTTTTGTGATAAAATAAAAGTAAAATTATAATGGTTGATGAAAAAATACATAATAATAAAAATTCAATGATACATTTAGAAGATGAAGAAGAAGAAGAAGATTGGTCGATAAAAAAGGATAAAAATTATATTACTGAAAACATATATCCGAGTGAAACTTTTACTCATACGAGACCTAATAATTTAAAAGAAAATAGTGGCATAGAAATTTATGATTTAGATAGTATAAATAGAAGTAAAAATAATAAAATTGATGGGAATCTTAATGATGATGATGATATTGATGATGGATATAGTCATAATATTATTAGTAATGGTTCTCATTCTGGTGATGATGAAGATGACGACGATCAAGAAGAAAATAATTCAAGAACAAATTTATTAAATAATACAAGAACTCATAGAAAATTATTAAATAGACATGTTCAATTTATTGCAATTTCTGGTGTTATTGGTACTGCATTATTTGTTGCTATTGGGAAACCAATGTATTATGGTGGTGCAGGATTTTTATTAATAGCATTTGCAATGTGGTGCGTTCCAATTCTTGCTATAACTGTATCAACAGCTGAAATGGTTTCATTCTTACCTGTAAGTTCACCATTTTTAAGATTAGCTAAAAAATGTACCGATGAATCCTTAGCAATGATGGCTAGTTGGAATTTTTGGTTCTTAGAGTGTGTACAGATTCCCTTCGAAATTGTTTCTGTAAATACAATAATACATTATTGGAGAGATGATTATTCACCTGCAATACCCTTAGTGGTACAATCGATCCTTTATTTATTGATATCTGTTTGTGCTGTAGGTTATTATGGTGAATTAGAATTTTGGTTGTCATCTTTTAAAATTATTTTAGCATTAGGTTTATTTATTTATACATTCATTACTATGGTTGGAGGTAATCCAAATCATGATGTTTATGGTTTTAGAAATTTTGGTGAAGCTCCTTTTAAAAAATATTTCCCAGATGGTATTGATCGTGGTTCTCATATCGGTTATCTTCAAGGATTTTTAGCTTGTTTAATTCAAGCTTCATTCACTATTGCTGGAGGTGAATATATATCAATGCTAGCAGGCGAAGTTAAATTACCAAGAAAAGTATTACCAAAAGCATTTAAACAAGTCTTTGTTAGATTAACTGTAATGTTTATTGGAAGTTGTCTATGTGTAGGGATTGTGTGTTCTGCAAATGATGCATCATTGACTGCTGCAATCAATGAATCAAGACCTGGGGCAGGTTCTTCTCCTTACGTTATATCAATGTTAAACTTAGGTATTAGAATTTTGCCTGATGTTGTCAATATAGCTTTGATTACAGCCGCATTTTCTGCGGGTAATGCTTATACATATTGTTCTTCAAGAACATTATATGGTATGGCTTTAGATGGTTATGCACCTAAAATTTTTACTCGATGTAATAAACAAGGTGTACCAATATATGCCGTTTGTGTATCATTATGTTGGGCATTAATTAGTCTATTACAATTAAACTCTAATAGTGCAGTCGTATTAAATTGGCTTATTAATATCATTACCACTTCACAATTGATAAATTTCGTGTGTTTGTGTATCATTTATTTATTCTTTAGAAGAGCTTATTTGGTCCAAAGAGATACTTTACCACCATTACCATTTAAATCATGGTGGCAACCATGGACTGCAATATTTGGTATGTCATGCGCATTAATTATGATTTTTTTACAAGGTTATACTGTATTTTTCCATAAATTATGGAATGTTCAAGATTTTTTGTTCAATTATCTTATGATTTTCATTGATTTAGGAATTTATTTAGCCTATAAATTATTATGGTGTCGTGGTAAGGATAAGTTTAAAGATCCACATACTATTGATTTTATGACAGATTTAAGAGAAATCGAAGAACATGAACTTGATCATTCCTTTGAAAAATTTAAATTTTATTTAGATGCATGAATTTAATACGATGAATTCCACACACTGTCCTACCACATCCGCACATATTATTTTGCAATTAATGCCATTTCTAAAAATTATTACTTTTCATGGCATTTCACTTTTTTTATTTATTCTAATCATTCACTTATAATCCAGTATATACCCATTTGTGAATTCATATACATATTTACACACACACACACATATATATATATCAACATATCATTACCCTTCCACGTCATATTTTTTCTTAACCCACCAACTAGTGACGTCTATACCCAAATTATTAAACAGAGTTACCTCCTTTGTGGGATAATCATCATATTTACTATCAAACCAATTTTTCAAAATGATTACTGTCCTTTGAGGATCGTTTTTAATATAACACAATACACCATTGCTTAAAGTTAATAGTCTCTCTTCGGAAATATCAGGTTTAGTATCAGATCTATTTAATGAATTGAGAAATATCAATAATTCTTTGTAAAGAATCCATAGTTTGTCTACTTCCATTGAATCCAAAAATGTATTATTATAAGGGGAGTTCCGTTTAATAATATTTGAATTTTCTGTGGCTTTACTGGTTTGAAATAGACTACCCATAATATCAATACCTAAAACATTTTCACCATTTTTATCTATACTCAAGTTAGGCATTGAAAATAGTTTATCTAAACCATCAATTACCAAGTTCAAGGGGGAATTATTTTGACCTGTATTAAAGAGTCCCATACATGAAGGGACAGAAGATTTCAATTCAGGAATACTTTTATTTTTATCAACTATGAGATATCCAAAATTTTCTTGCATTGGTTTCTTAACAGATTCTAAATTTTGGTGAAGTTTCTCCATACTTAACGAAAGAATAAAACTTAAATCGTTCAAATAACTATGATTCCAAATCGCTTCAAACGTTTCATCACAAATTATAACAGCCAACATATTTTCATAGTACCAAAATAAAACGTTGTAGAATTTTGGGTGTGAACCAAACTTAAGATTTAATTTTATAATCTTATAATTGGAAGGTAACGAAGATTGAGCCAATGGTGAAATCAAGTAGCCGTATCTTTTCCCTTCTACAGGATGACTAATATCCAGGTTATTTATGGTTGGGGAAGACCATGCTGGGATATAATTTTTCAAGTAGGACATGCTAGATGAGACACCAGTAGTAACACCAACTTCCTGCACAACATCATATGCAAACGATATCGGTAATGTCATATTGTGGTACAATTTATTCCTAAATGTAGAAAACCCGTTTCCGGTTATCCCTGCAGTTGTCCCATCTGCGTTATTATGATCTATATCGTCCGTAGTCGGAACCTCCTTATAATGTGTATTACCAGCAAGAACATGACTAGAAATTACATCATATTGTTGCGTCAAATGATAAATCCAGTTAGATATATCAGGTAAACTCTCAAAAGTCTGAGAGAAATTTTGAACAAGTCCAAAATATTTAGTACCTATTTTTGATTTTTTATCAGCCGCTACACATGGTGCTTGACTATCGCAATTTGAAGGAAGATTATATATTAAGATATCTTTAACTCCTAAATAGCTTTCTTCTTGCAACAATATTCTTCTATTTATCATGGTGTCCCAAGATTCCTCATCTGTCGTTGTCATTGTTTCAGACATCAGAAGATCGGCCAATTCGGATCTTTTAAATGTGTTGGGCCACAGTACACTTATACCTTGCCGTATCAGTGTCTCAGGTTTTAAATATATATCATTCCAGAATGTTATTATATGTTCATTAAGATTATTTGTTAGAATAGCATTGTCTTTAAATTTTGAGAATTCTCCATGCTTTAGGATGAAGAATTTATAACATAACCATAGATGACCTAAATAAAACTGATATGGTATACTATTTACATCACTAGAGTTATTGTCAAAATATTCATATTCGTTTATAGATATGGCCATAAAATACCTGGACTCGACTTTGATTACTAGTATCACCTCATTATCTAATTCTATCACATTTTCATCTTCTTCGTCCCCGGTTCCTTCGAAGGATTGAGTAAGAGACCACAGACCCTGTATGATACCAACTCTATTCAACTTATCATTAAGAGAAGAACCACCTGCGGTCTCGCCAAATTCGTGGAATAAAATTAAAGACTTGTGTGCATCCTCATCGTTATGACTTCGTGTCGGATCAATAACTACCAAATCCTTTAACATCCAAATTATTCACAATAAAAGAAAAAAGACACGCACTGACACTATTTGTTAGTGTTCATATAATAGAATCAATTGAGTTAGCCAGATTGTTTGAACCGCATGAACTATGTTGCTAATCCCTTTAAATAAATTTATTTAGCTTATATTCTTTATAAATCACTGCGCAGTCTAATTTCCCGTGTGTAGTGATTTTGCTTCTTCCTTTTATCAATAGAAACGAAAATTTCAACATTTTGCCAGTTTTCCTTTTGGAGGAGAAAGTAAGTAGCGAGAAGGAAGTTTGCTTAAAAGTGAATAATTGAATGACAAGTCATCTTTTTAAAGAAAGGAAGAAGCATGGTTATAAAAAAAGTTTTAGTTAATACATATTGAGCTTTACTTAAGATACGATATATCCATAGATATTGAACAGCACACTTCTTTATTAAGATAATATTGCAGTATGGTTTTAGCTGACTTAGGGAAGCGTATTAACGGTGCTGTCAACAGTGCGTTATCAAACACTCAGGATGATTTCGCTACGGCTGTTGATTCTATGCTTAAGGGCATCGTAACTGCATTATTGGAAGCAGATGTAAATATTGCATTAGTTTCGAAATTGAGAAATAATATTAAAAGTAAATTAATGGAAAATAAAGGTAAATCAATGACCAATGTTCAAACGAAGAAGCTTATTCAAAAGACAGTTTTTGACGAACTATGTAACTTAGTTGACTGTCATGATAGCGAACAATTTAAACCAAAGAAGAAAAAGACTAATGTGATCATGTTTGTAGGTTTACAAGGTTCTGGTAAGACTACTTCATGTACAAAATTGGCCGTATATTATGCTAAGAGAGGTTTTAAAGTTGGTTTGGTATGTGCTGATACTTTCCGTGCAGGTGCTTTTGATCAATTGAAACAAAATGCCATTAAAGCCAGAATTCCATTTTTTGGTTCATATACAGAAACAGATCCTGTGAAGGTTGCTGATGAAGGTATCACAAAATTCAAGAAGGAAAAATTCGAAGTCATTATTGTGGATACATCTGGTAGACATCGTCAAGAACAAGAATTATTCCGTGAAATGGTTGAAATTTCTAAAGTTGTAAAACCAAACCAAACCATCATGGTTCTAGATGCATCTATAGGTCAAGCTGCCGAACAACAATCCAAGGCTTTCAAAGAATCTTCTGATTTTGGTGCTATTATCTTAACTAAGATGGATGGTCACGCTAAAGGTGGTGGTGCTATATCTGCTGTTGCAGCTACAAATACACCAATTATCTTTATTGGTACTGGTGAACATATACATGATTTCGAAAGTTTCTCTCCTAAATCATTTGTATCGAAACTTCTAGGTATCGGTGACATAGAGAGTCTTTTTGAACAAATACAAACGGTCTCTAATAAGGAAGATACACAGGCAATGATAGAAAATATTCAACAAGGTAAATTCACATTGGCGGATTTTAAGAAACAAATGCAAACTATTATGAAGATGGGTCCATTATCAAACATTGCACAAATGATTCCTGGTATGGGTAATATGATGAACCAAGTTGGCGAAGAAGAAACTTCCAAGAGTATGAAAAAGATGGTGTACGTCTTAGATTCTATGACAAAGGATGAACTAAATTCTGATGGTAGAATATTTATTGATCAACCCAGCAGATTAGTAAGAGTTGCAAGAGGTTCTGGTTGTTCTGTATTTGATGTTGAAATGATTTTGATGCAACAACAAATGATGGCAAATATGGCCCAAAGTGCCAAAGCCGCCAAACAAGGTGGTAGCCGGGGTATGCCCGGTATGCCCGGTATGCCCGGTATGGGAGGTATGCCTGGTATGGGAGGTATGCCTGGTATGGGAGGTATGCCTGGTATGCCAAATATTTCTCCTCAAATGATGCAAGAAGCTCAACAACAACTGAGACAGAATCCAAATATGATGAACAAAATGATGAGCATGTTTGGTGGTAACGGTGGTGGTATGCCAGATATGGGTGAAATGATGAAAATGATGGATGATCCACAAATGCAACAAATGGCCAAACAATTTGGTATGGGCATGTAATATAGAAATATATATAAATAAATAAAAAAAGATATAGTCATTGGTATTTTAGTTTTTAATTGAAAAAAATAGAAATTGCAAAAAATATAAAATATTTCATTTTTTTATTTTTTATTTTTTCATATGTATGATATCTTAGCATAAAACATAAACATATATACATACAATCGTATCTATTTCGCTGATAATGGACTAGAAACAGATACATTACAACATTTATAAATAAATAAAAGAAAAAAACATAGGTTAAGAACACATTTTAGCGAACACGAAAATATCGAAAAGATTCTATACTCAGAAGGACCTTTCCTAATAGCAGTTCGTTTCATTGTGATTCTACGCCAAAGGAGATAGCATATATATCGAGAATATCTAACGACATTCTCTCATTACTTTTTACATCAATGTTTTTTTTGTGTTTTTTCCTTTATCCTACCCTCTAAATAAAAGAAAAAATAGTAATAGAATAAACTTATTCTTAATTATTTTTTTTCTTTATATTCTATTCTATTTTTTCTTATCTGCCTTTGAACCTCTGTCCTTTTCTACTCTTGGTAAATTGTCCATCGCCACAGTTCCATCAGCAATCAATTGTGGATCAACTGCGATATCTCTATGCTCGAATAAGATTTTGTAACCCGATTTGATAGTACCTTCTGTTACTTGTAAAATCTGTGCTACTTTTGCTGCCGATACAGGAATCTTAAATAATAAGATATTCATATAGATTGAAACCACAGCAATAGTAATTGGTGATTTACCTGCAATTTCTTCAATTTCTTTACACTTTTTAGCAGTATATTCTGAAGCAGTAGTAACTTGCATAGGTAAACCCAAATGAGAACAAAATCTTGGAATATATGTTAAATTCTGTGCACCACTCATATTGTCAGTATTAATCTTAATAAATCCATCAGAACTCTTTTCTCTAAGAATACCTTTCATAATATTTAGAGTCTTACCGAATTCTTTAGTCTTAACGTGAATAATAGATTGAATCTCTTTGAAAGTTCTTGCAACTTCAGCACGTCTACAACCTAATAAGATTGATGCGGCCATAATACTTTCTGATGATTTCCCCTTCAACGGTTTTTCATCATGACATAATTTATAAGCTTCTTTAGCACAATCCTTAACAATCTTAGGTAATTCTGCTGCATCACAAAGCATAGTAATTTTTGCAAATGCAGCTTGCACTTCATTGTCCTTCTTATCTACAACATTCTTACCTTGGGCTCTATTTAATTCTTTAGTAAATCTCATATCTGTATTTTCACCTTGCCCTATTCTTGTAGATAAGTTATTACCATCCAATAAAGGATTTGATGCTTCACCAACACGTGAAGGATCATCACCATTTTGATCATCATTAGAGAACGTACGCCATTCTGATCTTGTGTCAACTAATTTATCAGATAACACTAGACCACATAACGCACAGACCACATCACCTTCACTGAATCTTTCCACAATCTTAGGAGGGTATACTTTACATTCGGGACATGTTAAAACAATATTCAAATTTGGACCTCTTCTTCCATTTCTCATAGGAGCTGAAGCAATTTGAGACATTTTGTGGTGTTAAAATATATATGTTTGTGTGTATGTTCTTTTTTAAAGGAGTGATAAGCTGTATGTTATCCCTTATAACAATAGTAATGTAAAGTATGAAACCTTTTTAAAGATGTTAGAAAGTTCTAATCGTTTGAATTCTTTTATTCTTTTGGTTCAAAAAAGATTTATCCTTGATAACCTTGCACTACTTATATACTAAAAAAAGAGTTGTGTGTTCAATAGACAAAAAAAATAAAGCTATAACTCTCAAATATATCTATTTATATATAACAGAGTGTTACTCAAAACGACTGTGATGGATGATACCCTCTTTCCAACTCCCCAAAAAGAAAATCCAGAACTTTTATTACTAAATTCAAGTTACTAAGTATTCTTTAACCTCCCAGTTCCTTATAAATAAAAATATTCAATTTTTGAGAGAGAAAAGCAAAAAATTAAAAGATGAGAAAATTTATAATACTGTGATTGTTAGTAAGCATCCGTACACCGCACGGTTGTGAGTAGAAGAGCAACCAAAATACACAGAACATTCGAGAGTGTTCCTAAAGTTAAGGGTATCTATATCGATATCAATATGTATATGTTCTAGCAAATATGACTGGTCATACGTCTTGTATTACGATCGTGAATGGAAATATCATGAGATATCGGTAGCATCAGTTGAACATATCTTTATATGAGTCAAAAATACAACTCACAACTACCATTCCTCCATCGTGTTATATTTACCATTATAGTGTAATGAGTGTAATAGCATATATATTCTTTGCATACGATGGAAAGCTCTTGGCAACTTGTAATTGTAAAGACATAATTTGGATTTCTCTCTCACCACCAAAAAAATAAATCTATCGAAAATTGAAGAAAAACAAAACAAAACAAAACAATGAAACCAATAGAAACGGAATATAAGAATTGAAATATCTAGTTGGATAAATATCTAGTATAACTTCAATCATTAGTCTGACGAACTAACGAAAGAAAAACTGAATTAATTGAGAGTTTCTTTGTGGAATCTAATTTATTATTATAATGAACGGCGACATAAGTGGAAGTAAGAAAGTGGATTGGTCAAACAATGGTTCAACAGGTGGAATAGCAACGCCGTTGTCGTCACCTACAAAATTGGCACCTCATCACAATATCTTCATGGCAAACCTCCAAAAATCTCCAACCGGGAAACATCAAGAGGTGTTTGGAGATGGGAATGGTACATCATCATCTTCAAAAGTGATCGAGTCCCTTCATGAACAAATTGAAATTTTATCGAGCACTAACTTACAATTAACCATGCAATCTCAAGGGTTGTTGACTAAATTAGAAAACACACAGAATAAAGAATCAAAATTGGTGGAAACATTGTCAGGGCTTAAGAATGAAAATGAGACGTTGAAAAACTTATTGACGAGAGAAACTGAACATTTAAAAGAGTTAGAGAGTAATTTAACACAATTAAACGATTCTAGTAATGCATTAAATAAAGAGAATAAATTGTTGAAACATAAACAAAATCACAATAATGTTGGTGAAGCATCATTGAATGACGAGCTACAAATGATAGAGTCTCAATATTCTAGTCTTGTGGAGTCCCATGATATGATGAAACGTCATTATGACAATGGAATTCAAAGTTTGAGAGATGAGCTAGAGACATTAAAATTACAAAATACTAATGCTCTGACATCATATCATGAAAATGAGAATCAATTAGTAGAACAATTATCGGATTTTAATATCTCAACAAAAGAATATGATGAATTATACAAAAATAACAATGCATCGATAGATAAATCTTTCAGCGAAGCTTTACAGAGTGTAATAAACGGAAATGATACCCTGCAAGACTACTCAACATACAAAGAAGAAATGATTGAATTGGGTAATAAGATGGGAATATCTACAATAGAGAAGGATTTAGCTGATTTACAAACCGTTAAATTAAGGAAGGTTAGAAACGTCTCTTCAAATGGTAGCTCCAATAGAACCAGTTTCTATGGTTCTATGACACCAGTATCAGACTCTAATGTTGAGGGCCACAGAAATATAAGCCCTGTTATAGGCTTACCGGGTGTGAAAAGGTCTACATCAGTCCGTAAAAACAACCTCACTAGCCCATCTTCATCTGCATCACCATCTCCCAACCCTTCACGGAATGGTAACAGGTTCTGAAGTATCAGATACAAATACCTAACATAACGAAGTCATACAATACATATACACATAAATAGATAAATAAAACAAATTGATACATATATTTACAGAAATTACACATAAATAATTTTCTTGTATTTTATTATTATTGTGATATATGGTAATATTACTTTTCTTGAGCAATAGATCCCTTAATTAAGGCAATTAAAAGCAAAAAAAAGGTAATGCACTTTATTACAAAGCACAACAAAATCAAGACGTTCAGTGCCTCATTAATAAAGTCGGTAAAAGGAAAACTATGTCAGTTGATAGTTCATCACAACAATTATGCAATGTCAGATATGTTATAACGAATCGCATAAATTTTACTGCGCAAACTGTGTCCGTACGTCACCTCAGTTAGCAGTGACCCTTCGGTTTCAACTGTTAACAATCCAAGATGACAACAAACGATTAAATGAGAAAATAGATAATATACTGAAAGTGTCGATGGATAAAAGTAATATCAAGAGAGAAGATATTGGTGCAGGGGAGCGCCTATTGAAAACACGAATGAGACGTGTTAATGATTTAAAGAAGAGAAAGAAGGATGGCCAATTGAAAATCCGAATAAATAATATTTCCAATTCTATTGAAAAGAAAAAGACATTTATTCAAAACTTAAAGAGACAGATAACAGATTCTCAAGATTCAAAAAATTGTCACCTTAACGTATGTAAGGATATCTCAAATGAACGTTACTCAGAGGATAATGATCGTTTAAAACAAGTACAGGCAGTCCTTACAAGAAGACAGAGACAAAGTATACAATCATTAAACCAATGGTTTGTTATAAGTAAGACTACATCTAGAGATATTCCATATACTTTACAATTTCAACCCGTAATCTCTACTAGAACTGCCAATAAACTACCTCCACAGTTAGTGAAAAACTCTATCTTCACTATGTTCCAATATTTGAAACTCAGAGCAAGAATACAATGTATACAATTGCCTTATCCGACAATGAACCTATCACCACTGCCGAGAGAAGGTCAAGAAGACGAAGATTACATACTGAAAGATATTGTTGAAATGACAGATAAGACTGTCACGGAAAACATAGCTGGGTGGCTGACAAAACTCACCATTAATATAGTACAACTATGCCAAACAAATTATATCTTACCTTCAGATGAATATATAGATCCAATCTCCATATTAGAACAACTCGATGTCGATGGACTCTTTTATAGTCTCTACCTGAACCAGTTGCTCTCGACTGCAAACCAACCGTCGCCAAATCACTACTTGCAACCAAATCACAACTTCCAGGACACACTCAATGCAATCACTGATCAACTCACTGATAGCCATACCTGACCACCTTTGGGCCCCGTTCGTCTCCATCCGTTGTAGCTAACCATCTTCTTCTTAACTTACAGGTATAAATAACTCTTTCTCTCTCTCTGTGTATATAGATATAGATATAGATAGATGTGTAGATTCATGCATATGTACCCTAATATACAACCCTAATTTGGCTGTAAGAAAAAAAACGAAAAAAAAAAATGAAAAAAGACGAAAACTGAGCAGCCACTGCCAACTTAACTTATGGAATTCAAGCAGCAACAGCAAGTGCAGCAGCAGGAGCAGCAGCAGCAACAGATTAGGTGAGAGCAGCAACAACAACGATAATGCAAAGTCTGAAGCTTGCAACAACAACAACACCAACTAATAATCGCTGTATATATATAATAAAGAGGGATTTCAAGAACGGTATTTGTTAATCTCTTACTGTCTTAAGAAGATCGAAGTAAGCAGTAGTATACATCAATACGTACACATATATTACAATTTAAAAACATGGCTCTTTCAGACCAAGAATTATTTGAATTGAACAAGAAGGCCGTTCAAGAAGGGTTCAAGATTAAGCCTAGATTGAACTACAACACTGTTAGTGGTATTAACGGTCCATTAGTTATCTTAGAAAAAGTTAAGTTCCCATGTTTCAATGAAATTGTTAATTTGACTTTACCAGACGGTACCGTTAGACAAGGTCAAGTCTTAGAAGTTAGAGGTGATAGAGCAATTGTGCAAGTCTTTGAAGGTACATCCGGTATCGATGTTAAGAAGACTACCGTCGAATTCACCGGTGAAAACTTACGAATCCCAGTTTCTGAAGATACTCTAGGTAGAATCTTTAACGGTTCAGGTAAACCTATTGATAACGGTCCAACCGTCTTTGCTGAAGATTATCTAGATATTAATGGTTCTCCTATTAACCCATATGCCAGAATTTACCCAGAAGAAATGATTTCCACCGGTGTTTCTGCCATTGATACCATGAACTCTATTGCTCGTGGTCAAAAGATTCCTATCTTCTCTGCTTCTGGTTTACCACATAATGAAATTGCAGCTCAAATCTGTAGACAAGCCGGTCTAGTGAGACCTACTAAGGATGTTCATGATGGTCACGAAGAAAATTTCTCCATTGTTTTCGGTGCTATGGGTGTTAATTTGGAAACTGCCAGATTTTTCAAACAAGATTTCGAAGAAAATGGTTCTTTAGAGAGAACTTCTTTATTCATGAATTTGGCCAATGATCCAACCATTGAAAGAATTATTACTCCAAGATTGGCTTTAACTACTGCCGAATATCTTGCTTATCAAACCGAACGTCATGTTCTAACCATCTTAACAGATATGTCTTCCTATGCCGATGCTTTAAGAGAAGTCTCCGCCGCTAGAGAAGAAGTTCCAGGTAGAAGAGGTTACCCAGGTTACATGTATACCGATTTGTCCAGAATTTACGAAAGAGCTGGTAGAGTTGAAGGTCGTAACGGTTCTATCACTCAAATTCCTATCTTAACTATGCCAAACGATGATATTACACATCCAATTCCCGATTTGACTGGGTATATTACCGAAGGTCAAATTTCCATTGATCGTCAACTACACAACAAGGGTGTTTACCCACCTATTAATGTCTTGCCATCTCTAAGTAGACTGATGAAGTCTGCTATTGGTGAAGGTATGACCAGAAAGGATCACGGTGATGTCTCCAATCAATTGTATGCCAAATACGCTATTGGTAGAGATGCTGCTGCCATGAAGGCCGTTGTTGGTGAAGAAGCTTTATCTATCGAAGATAAATTATCTCTAGAATTCTTAGAAAAGTTCGAAAAGACTTTCATCTCTCAAGGTGCTTACGAAAATAGAACTGTTTTTGAATCCCTAGATCAAGCTTGGAGTTTGTTAAGAATCTATCCAAAGGAAATGTTGAACAGAATCTCTCCAAAGATCCTAGACGAGTTCTACGACAGATCCAGAGATGCTGAAGAAGAAGAAGAAGAATACGAAGACGAAGATGTCACTCCAGACAACAAAGCTCCAGTTGCTACTGAATCTTTGATCTAGACAACATCATCTCATTCTTCTACCTATTTCTGCACACTAACTCTAAATTAAACACAAACATACTTTCACTCACAATGACATACATACACACATATATATCTTTCTACTAGTATAATATATTATAAATGAATCAATATAAGATAAATTTCAAGAGAATCTACAACTCATTTAAACCGTACAAGTCACGTGCTTCTTTAAATTAACGCGGCCTCAGAAACACAGACAGCGAACGACGCAGTAATAATATGTAAACTACGGAACTTCTCCTCTCCCCTCCCCTCCCCCCTTTCGTCGATGAAGGAAGAACCGGTTTGACAAGGGATGACGATGTGAACCCTTTGATAGGTTGCAATTGGAAACAGATACATATATAGATATAAAGAGAATAGAATCGGTGAACTAATTGAAAGAGAATAACGAAACCACCATAAAGAGTACGTTAAGTGAAAAAATAACGCAATTAATAACGAACTAATTTATGATGACTCAAGCTACAGATAGAAAAGGAGATATACAAGGTAACGTTGTGGTGGTCTCGAATAGATTACCAGTAACCATCACCAAGAATAATGAAACCGGTGAGTATGAGTACACTATGTCCTCTGGTGGTTTAGTTACAGCATTACAAGGGTTGAAAAAGACAGCTACATTCCAATGGTATGGGTGGCCTGGTTTAGAGATTCCAGACCATGATAAGGCGAAAGTTAAGAAGGATCTAAAGGAGAAATTTAATGCTATTCCTGTATTTTTAACAGATGAAATTGCCGATTTACATTATAATGGTTTTAGTAATTCTATCCTATGGCCCTTATTCCATTACCACCCAGGTGAGATTAATTTCGATGAAAACGCATGGCTTGCGTATAATGAAGCAAACTTAACATTTGCTAACGAAATTATTCAAAATATTAGTGATAATGACCTTGTATGGGTTCACGATTACCATTTGATGCTACTACCAGAGATGTTAAGACATAATATTAATAGAAAGGGATTGAAGAATATTAAACTTGGATGGTTCTTACATACTCCTTTCCCATCTTCAGAAATTTACAGAATCTTACCAGTTAGACAAGAAATTTTGAAAGGTGTGTTAAGTTGTGACCTTTTAGGGTTTCATACATACGATTATGCAAGACATTTCTTATCGTCAGTTCAAAGGGTCTTAAATATTAATACATTACCAAATGGTGTTGAGTATGAGGGTCATTTTGTCAATGTAGGTGCATTCCCGATTGGTATTGATGTTGACAAGTTTTCAGAAGGTTTAAAGAAGGATTCTGTCCAAAAGAGAATAATGCAATTGAAGGAGACATTCAAAGGTTGCAAAATTATTGTTGGTGTAGACAGATTAGATTATATCAAGGGTGTCCCACAAAAGTTGCATGCAATGGAAGTTTTTCTATCAGAACATCCCGAATGGATTGGGAAAGTTGTTCTTGTACAACTTGCTGTTCCAAGTCGTGGAGATGTCGAAGAATATCAGTATTTAAGATCTGTGGTTAATGAACTTGTTGGTAGAATTAACGGTCAATTTGGTACTGTAGAATTTGTTCCAATCCATTTCATGCATAGAAGTATTCCATTTGAAGAATTGATATCTTTATATGCTGCAAGTGATGTTTGTTTAGTCTCTTCTACAAGAGATGGTATGAACTTAGTCTCTTACGAATATATAGCCTGTCAACAAGAAAAGAAAGGTTCTTTAATCCTTTCCGAGTTCACTGGTGCCGCACAATCATTGAATGGTGCTTTGATTGTCAACCCTTGGAATACTGATGATTTATCAGAATCAATCAATGAAGCTCTAACTTTATCCTCAGAAAAGAAAGAGGCTAACTGGGAGAAGCTATACAGATATATTTCAAAATACACATCTTCCTTCTGGGGTGAAAATTTCGTTCATGAACTGAACAACACTTCTAGCACTTCTGCTGTACATGGAACCAGTTCTTGAGTTCTACATTAATTTCATTTTTCCCATTTTTTTAAGTACTACATACATACACATATGTATATGCATATTTATCTATGTATTCCCTGATAAAAAACACAAACACATCCAATACAAACTTTCAAGATGGTACTAATTTTAGCTTCCATGACTCGTATATATTGCCCCTCACTCTTACATTTAAATGTTTAAGCCTTTCTAATAATGAGAACTTTTTGTTGTTGATATTAGTCCCGTTTACTACTTTAAGAAACGAGGTGTCTCTCTTTCTTTTACTTACATATCAATTCGTTTTTTCCACTGCGCTTTGTTTCCTGTTCCTTTTTCAATCTCGTAAGAAGTGAAATATTTGAAATAAAGAAATTTTGCAATGATTAGGAGACTGGTATAAAATAAAGACAACGGCAAAGTAATTCGCTAGTGATAAACTATATATTCATTATAAATATATTCAAACCATCTTCTATACTTATAGAGTATAATCCTACAATCAATTTCTTTACAACCCGTCATAATTCTTTTGAAGTTAACAACTATCCATTGAAACAAAAACAGGAGTATAGCTGAAATCATCTAAAGAAAAAATATCAATAACCATATTCAAAATGGGACAGTTACTGTCACATCCATTGACCGAAAAAACTATTCAATACAATGACTATAAGGACCATAAACCGTCCACACAGGTGTCTAGTTTATCGCCGCGATTCTTTAATTGTATCGGTTCCATGCAAGGGTATAGACTAACTCAAGAGGATGCACATATGATAATTAATGAAGACGATAGTATACATGTAAAATTTTATGATCCTTTCAAAGATCGTGTGGAGATATATATTTTAAGTCTATTTGCTGTCTTTGATGGACACGGTGGATCAGATTGTTCAGCATTCCTCAGCGGGGGTAAAGATGATCGTGGTTATAACCCAAAGAGTGGACTAGCTAAATGGGTCACTTACGCTTTCGAGAATCATCATTACGGGGCAATGGGTACCCATAAAGTAGGAGATATAAATTCCGTAATAAGGTCTAAAGCGAAAAATAATGATGACGATGGGAAGATCAAACGAGTATTCCGGACGTTAGAAGGGTTAATATCACAAATATTTAAGGATTCATATATATTACAGGATATCGAACTTTACAAACACTTTGCCAACAGTACTTGCGGGTCAACCGCTGTAATGGCTGCAATTGTGAATGGAGAAATGGTCTATGTCGTAAATTGTGGTGATTCTCGTTGTATTATATCCTCAAAGAGTGATGGAATCAAGACAATGTCATACGATCACAAACCTCAACATATAGGTGAATTATTAAGAATTAATGATAATGGTGGTACAGTATCCCTAGGAAGAGTAGGGGGTGTATTAGCACTTAGTAGAGCATTCAGCGATTTCCAATTCAAGAGAGGTGTACAATACAATAGCCAAAACAAGAGAAATGTGAAAGGGAATTATATAAACAACCTGGCAATAGCTCCTCAGGAAGCACAAGTTACAGTAGAACCAGATGTCTTAATGCATAGAATCGATTATAAAAAGGACGAATTTCTCGTTTTAGCCTGTGACGGTATATGGGACGTATACAGTAATAGACAACTGATACGATTTATTAAATATCATTTGACACAAGGTATAAAACTTGATGGAATCATACCGAAACTTTTAGATCACGGGATTGCACAGGCAAATAGTAGCACAGGGGTTGGGTTTGATAACATGACTGCTATAATAGTGGTACTAAACAAGAATGGTGAGTCTCTTAGCGATTGGTACACTAAAATGAAGATAAGATTGGAAAGAGAAAAAGGTCTAGTGTAAATACCGTTTATTACGAAAAGAACAATTTCTGAAGGTTATATATAAAACATTTCGATGTTTTTTTGGTATGTCTGCCTTCCGTCGTCCCTGTTTACAGAGAGGTTTCACAACATATTAACTTTCTATGACTCCATAGAACATTGTATAGTAGATAATATCTAATGAAATATCAAAAGTATATATTATGAAAACGATAGAGACATTATGACATCTATTAACTGGACGACTTCTGATATATATCAGTAATTTCATTTCCCACTTTAATACGTATTTTCCACTATGTATTAGCAGCTTCGGGAAATTACAGGACTACGCGTTTCTTCCTTGCTGAACTAATATAAACAAACAATTGCAAACTATTATTCAATTGACTTCAAAAGGGAATATTAAAATAAAAGTTTCTGAATAGACGCACTTAATATAATTAGACACTGGTGAGAAGCGATACTTGTGCAAAACCGAATTATATCTGTATAAAAAATGACTACAAAAGATGCCACTACCGAAAAAACTGTCCCAAAGAGTATACACATAGACTTTTTAGATCAATCTTCAGATGATTCAAACCTAGAAGATTCTAATACTTTGGCGAAGGAGTATACATTAGATATTCCTCGAATTCCTTCAGTTGAATTACCGTTGCATGTTTCAGGAAGGCCTGAAAGTGTCACAAAAGCGGTAAGTATGTGTGGAGGTATAGACAAAATTAAAGAGATGTTAAAGAAGAGTACTGACCCAGAGGTGGAGAACTACCTTGAGTTATACTTAAATGACATGAAGACTAAGGATGGTACTGAGAATTCCTTCTTTAACGAGCACCCAATAATTGGTAAACCAGTTCCGTATAGAGATAGTTCAGTTGTGTTGAAAGTTGTTATGCCTAAGGGTACCATGAAGAAGCATGAAGGTAACATTCAAAAATCATTAGCTTCGTTACATTCCAAGGATTACAAAATCACACCTGTTGCTGTTGTTGATAACACAATTAAGTTCAGAGAAATGTCTGATTTTCAATATCGTTTAGACAATGTCCCAGCTGCAAATGAATATGTGCAAAGCTTTGGTTCATTGGAATGGCAGAATATTAAACAATTAGTAGATTCAGTTCCTGATAATGATACAATGCCACAAGAAAATATCAGTAACTTAATTTTCAATAGAGGCTTAAAGTCACCAAGTTCGGATTACCAATTACCACCGCCACCTCGACTATCCATGATCGGCTTTCCTCATTTGTACAAGTATAAAAAGAATCCTTTAGCGGTCAAAAAAGCAGACGGTGTTTCTGAAGTGAAGGGCTCCTATATCAAAAATTATCAATTATTTTTACATACATTGGGTGATGATGTTAAGATTCCATTACAACCACACAAGAGTTTACAAAATGATTACAAGATAGCGAAGGAGACAAACATTTATCCAGGCACAAAGGAGTCCTCTAAATTCTATGAATCATTGGAAGAATGTTTGTCCATATTAGAGCAACTTTTCGAGAAAAGACCGATTTGGATTAAGAGACATTTGGATGGTATCATACCTAAGAGAATACACCACACTTTGAAAATTGCATTGGCACTAATTACTTACAGATTTACTATGGGGCCATGGAGAAATACTTATATCAAATTTGGTTGTGATCCAAGGTCATCCAAAGAATATGCTAAATATCAAACTGAATATTTTAAGATTGAAAGAAAATTATTATCTTCACAAACAGTCAGGAAGAATATTCCAAAATTAAATGAACCTGTATTCGAGTCTAACATCCCAGGCGATATTGACACAAGATTCAGATTTGATGGGAAGCAAATCCCATGGTATTTAATGTTACAAATTGATATGTTAATATGCGAACCGAATGTGGCCGAAGTATACGATAAAGTCGAATATTTGGAGACCCCTAATGAAATCACAGGTTGGTTTAGCGAGTTAGATTTGGTTAAAATAAGAAGAATTGTTAAGTATGAATTAGGTTGCCTGGCTCAAGGTAATCTTGATTTCAACAAGTATAAATTAAAATACTTCAAGACAATGCAATATGTGAAAGAATCTTTAATAAATGAAAAGGATATAAAAGAATCACAAGCCGTTGATGCTGATGGTGATATTGATATGGATAATGATTCAAATGGAAATAAAGGTGACAACAACAAATCCAAAGAAATAACGCCAGGCGATATAGAAGATGAAGACGACGACGATAACGGAATCATTGCAGGCGAAGTTGACGAAGATGCCCTCGATGCAGAAGAGTCTGATTCCAATGATAATATACGCATAGCGGACGCCATGGAGGATGAGATAACTCAATCAAAAGAAAATTTTGACCTCTCATCCGCAAATTTTCAAGATGTTGTTGCTCGTATAATGGAATCTGATCCTGAAACTGCTAAACGGTTACAAGCTGAGTTGGAGGGGTTTGTAAATATTAATAAGATATAATATTTTTTGAAATATATAAAATTATGCTCGTATGATGTGATAAATATTTGTGATTTTGACGTTAGGAAGGGGACCCGAGAACAAGAAAACCAAAATCCTAACATTGAGATTAAGAGTGAAAGAGAACAAATAATGATTATGTTAACCTTTGTAATCACCACATATATTTACATGTACACCGTGATCATATCTGAGACATTTAATCAGTTTGATATTATATTCAGTGGAAAAGGATAGGCTCTCTATACTGAAGACTGACGTAAACGCTAGTTCCGAATTAAGGATATAATCTGAACAAAATACAAACTTATCAACTACGAAATGAATAACAATAACTTCAAGATATTATCTGCGTTCCGTAGGTTGGCCTCTACAGGTACATATCCTGGATCACAGAGGATGTCCTTACCAAGAAGACCAATGAAGAAAATCAAATTAGGAAAAGCTAGACCTGCCATTTATCATCAGTTTGAAGTTGCGGTAGAGATGAGTGATGGTAGTGTGGTAATGAGAAAGTCCCAATTCCCGAAGGCTGAGGTTAGATTAATTCAAGATCAAAGAAATAATCCATTATGGAATACGAGTAGGAGCGATTTAATCGTTGTTGATGCCAATGCAGCTGGTAGTATTGATAAGTTCAAACAAAAGTACTCATCCATATTTTCCGTTGAAGAAGAGACTTTAGAATCAACGCCTAATGGTAATGACAAATCTGTAACAGATATAAAGAAACAAAAGGAAGAAACCAAGAAAACGTCAAAGATGGTGACACCTGAGACGGCCGAGGACCACTCACATGACGATTTTGGTATGGACGACTACTTATCTTTATTGGATGACAGTTCAAAACAGATAAAATCTGGTAAAATTGCATCCAAAAAGAATTCATCAAAGAAGAAGTAGATACATTTAGTGGTCTAAGCTCCATGCGTTGGAAACATACAATAGTGCCATATCTTTTTTTTCCGGTCTGTTTGAATTTGCACCAAACATTAATGAAAACATGTAAATATACACTTCCATTGCAAGCACATGCAAATACTTAACATATTGTACCTGGACGAACCTTATATAGATGTAGATATTCCTAGTAATCATAATAACAACACTAATACTAATAGTACTCATATGTAACATAGTAACCTTGAAAGTCACGTGAGTCACCTCTGCACGTGACCGTTTTAACTTTTTTTTTCGATGCAAAAAAATTTTCACAAATTTCATCTCATCGCTTGTTCATTCGATGTGCTTATCGTTCGTGGCAGGGAGAACAACAGTTGTAATAGTGCCATTGGTGTAACTTTTAGTAATATTCTTTACTTTTTGCTAATTGTGTTTCAATTACCTTCATAGACATTAGTGGAGCTTCACCATTTCCTATATTTTTATTTTCTACGCCTGTTTTTATTTTATGTTAAATTTTAGAACAAGACAGCACCTTATACATATTCTTTACTCTTTTGTATTTTTTACGTTGCATTTCTTTTTGCGAGATTTAAACTTATTCACTTATTTAATATTTCACTCTCGTTTTCACTCTTTTTTTTATTACTATTTACAAGTTGTTGTTTGGTAACATATTACAAAAGAGACTCTTTTCTCAAATTATCAAAAAATCAGTTAACATACCAAGGATGACTGCTACTGAAGTTCAAAAAGCTAGAGCCGCATCTGTTTTCAACAGAGAATCTCTAGAAAGTATTTTAAGAGGTAGATTCTTCTACGCTCCAGCTTTCGACATCTATGGTGGTGTTTCCGGTCTATATGATTACGGTCCACCGGGTTGTGCTTTCCAAGCCAACGTTGTTGATACCTGGAGAAAGCATTTCATTTTAGAAGAAGATATGTTAGAAGTTGACTGTACTATGTTAACTCCTTACGAAGTTCTAAAGACTTCTGGTCATGTTGACAAATTCTCTGATTGGATGTGTAGGGATTTAAAAACCGGTGAAATATTCAGAGCTGATCATCTTGTTGAAGAAGTCCTTGAGGCACGTTTAAAGGGTGATAAAGAAGCTAGAGGTATTGCTGCTGATCCAGAAGAAGAAGAAAGTGCAGACAAAAAGAAGAGAAAGAAGAAGGTCAAGCAAATCAAGGCTATTAAATTAGAAGATGATGTTGCTAAAGAATACGAAATGGTCCTAGCCAAGATTGATGGTTACTCAGGTGAAGAACTAGGTGAATTGATGGTTAAATACTCTATCAACAACCCAGCCACTGATGGCCCATTGGAACCACCAATGGCCTTTAACTTAATGTTCGAGACTGCTATCGGTCCTTCCGGTCAACTAAGAGGTTTCCTAAGACCAGAAACCGCTCAAGGTCAATTCTTAAACTTCAACAAATTGCTAGAATTTAACAACAGTAAGACACCATTTGCTTCTGCTTCCATCGGTAAGTCTTTCAGAAACGAAATTTCCCCAAGAGCTGGTCTATTGAGAGTTCGTGAATTCTTAATGGCGGAAATTGAACATTTCGTAGACCCAATGGATAAATCTCACCCTAAATTTGGAGATGTCAAGGACATTACCTTATCCTTCTTACCACGTGGTGTCCAAGAAGCTGGTTCTACCGTACCAATTACCGAAACTATCGGTAAAGCTGTTGAGAGTAAAATGATTGATAACGAAACTCTTGGTTACTTCATTGGTAGAATTTACCAATTCTTAGTTAAAATTGGTGTTGATAAGACCAAATTGAGATTCCGTCAACATATGGGTAATGAAATGGCTCATTATGCTACTGATTGTTGGGATGGTGAATTGCTAACCTCCTACGGTTGGATCGAATGTGTTGGCTGTGCTGACAGATCTGCTTTTGATTTGACTGTTCACTCTAACAAGACTAAAGAAAAGATGGTCGTAAGAGAGAAATTAGAAACTCCAATCGAAGTCACTAAATATGAAATCGATTTGACAAAGAAATTGTTCGGTCCAAAATTCAGAAAGGATGCCCCATTGGTTGAAAAATTCTTATTAGATTTATCTCAAACCGAATTAGAAGCTAAGGCTTCTGAATTAAAATCTAACGGTAAAGTTGTTTTCCAAATCAACGGTATCGAAGGTGATGTCGAATTAGATGACAAGTTCATTAATATTGAAAAGAGAACCAAGGTCGAGCATGTTAGAGAATATGTACCAAATGTCATCGAACCATCTTTCGGTATTGGTCGTATCATCTACGCTGTATTTGAACATTCTTTCTGGAACAGACCTGAAGATACCGCTAGAGGTGTCCTATCATTCCCACCATTAGTTGCTCCAAGTAAAGTCCTATTGGTTCCATTATCCAATAACAAAGAGCTACAACCTGTCACAAAGAAGGTTTCTGATATTCTAAGAAAAGCTCAAATCCCATTCAAGGTCGACGACTCTGGTGTGTCTATCGGTAAGAGATACTCTCGTAATGATGAATTAGGTACCCCATTCGGTGTTACCATTGATTTCGATTCTGTCAAGGATGGTTCTGTCACCTTAAGAGAAAGGGACTCTACACAACAAGTTAGAGGTTCTGTTGAAGACATTATCAAGGCCATCAAGGATATCACTTACTTTGGTGTCTCTTGGGAGGAAGGTACCAAGAACTTGGAAGTCTTCACCTCTTCCCAATAAAGTAAATAAATCTACCTACGATTCCTAACTAATCATAAGTAAAGGTAATGTATAATTCTAATGTATTACTTTACATCTTGCATTATTAGTTTTAATGATCTAATGTATTGGTCACTGTACATATGAATGTTGGCGCTATTCTTCGAAATTGATGATTCTCGCAAAACGGGAGTTTCAATGAGCGAAGCGAAAAATCCAGGACTTCAATGCAATGAAACTTAGAGGGGGTTAATCGATTATAAAGAGATCCCTGTCATAAATATAAAGTTGTTGAAACCAATAACCACTTGTGTAGTAATTAAATAAATCCTCAAATTAGTACCTACTCAAATACATTAATAAGATGTCCTCGTACCAAGTAGTTAGAGAAGGCGCTAAACAAGTGATTAAATTACTGGAAAAATTTCCAGAAGAACGTTTCAAATATCTGGTCTCATTCAAGGCTACACAATTAGAAAGATTTAGCCGTATTGCAGGTCTTCCAATATCTCAGAAGAGCAGTTCCGAAATAGCTAATAATAAAGCTTCAATAGATGAAATTAAAGATATAGTAAACAGAACATCTGGTCCATTAGGGCTTCAAAAAGAAATGTTAAAGAAGATGCAAGCTGCTATCCCTCATGATCAATTTTCAGAGGCTTCTATGAAGGATCAAATTAATGCATTATCAAATTTAGTCGGTAATAAGTATAAGAATTATTATGAAGTTGGTAACAAGCTTTACAATCCTGCAGGAAACCCAGAGTATTATCAAAGAATTATTGATGATATTCAAGGTAAAAAGAAAGAAAACATTCTTGCTGGATTAAGAACGGTATTTATGGGTAGGTAGACAGTATTGCTTGCCACAATTATTTAAGGTATATACAAGTTCAGATACTTGAACTGCATGTAAATATAAACATTCGAATTTTAAAAAAATGCATATTCATTTTGTTAGTCTATTTAGCGAAAGTTATATAAATGATCGAACCCTTCCAACTAGGATCCTTACCTAAACTATCCTTAACAATAGTAGCTTGTTCAATAGACTCATATTCAATAAATGCCACATTACGGACTGCAACAAGTCTGATTCCTTTAAACCCTTCACCTTTGAATAATTGTTCAATCTCAGCCTCTGTCGTTCCATTCGGTATATTTTGAACAAGTAATTTATTGTTTGGTGGATTATCAATAATTTTATGGGTTGGTTGTTTCTGTGTAGAAGGTTTACTAGATGGCAATCTTTTACTAATCTCATCTTGTTTAGTTTTGATTGCCATATCTTGAAATTCTTTGATCTTTTGTGCAATTCTGGTCTCATCGAGACCTTGCTTTCTAAGTTTACTTCTCAACCGCCTGCTTTTCCTTTTCATTGTGTGTAATTCACTGGCATCTTCATCAAGTTTCAACAGTTTCTGTTTATGTCTTGTGTTAAGAATCTTCTCGAATAAACCAGGTTTAGTTTCATCTAAAGCAATTGCTAATAACGATTCCTTTTTGGCATACTCTATGAGTACCCTTCTCCCATTTACCATTAAAGGTTTGGATTTATATGTTTCTAAAAATACCTTTGCATCGTCAGCGGTAACAAAAGTAATAAAACACGTCGACGATAGTTTCTTTGAGTGAGACCTAGAAATAGCAATGATATTATTCTTCGAATCTAATAATTCCAATTCTGTTGGATATGATGCAGTCGTATTTGTAGGAAGATCCAATGATGGGCTTAGTGCATATTCGTTTACTGGGTTAATAGCCTTTAGTAACAGTCGTATGAAATTGGGTATCGATTCTGGACGTCTTGGCAAATTTGATAGATGCAATCTTAATATATATAAAAATTGTTAGTAAATGGGTTGGAATGCAATTTAAAAAACAAAACAAAAAATTGTTACTCGACTTTAGAACTTACGTTTTAATGTTACCATTCATCATTAATTTATTGAGTTAGCGTATTTGAGATGAATATGTTTTTATAACTTTTCTTAGTTTCAATGTTTTTTATGAAATTTTTTTAAAAAAAAAATCCATGTACATATATAAGCTTTTTACTTAAAGTATTGAAATATTTACATATAAATAAATGAAGTCCTACTTTAATATAAACATTTAGAAATAGAGCTTACTTAGAACAAATCAAAGGATTTTTTTAATACTGAAAACATGGATTAATAATAAAAGCTAATTACAATTTACATAAAAATATAGATAGAGTTAATTGTTATTAATAATCTTATTTCTTAGCAGCCTTAGCAGCAGACTTGGTAACCTTACCAGCGTTGGCGGACTTTTCAACAGACTTGACGACACCGACAGCGACAGTTTGTCTCATATCTCTGACAGCGAATCTACCTAGAGGTGGGTAGTCAGAGAAAGCTTCGACACACATTGGCTTAGATGGAACGAATTTGACAAGAGCAGCATCACCGGACTTTAGGAACTTTGGATGGTCTTCTAGCTTCTTACCAGATCTTCTGTCGTTCTTTTCTAGAAGTTCTTCGAACTTACAAGCAATATGAGCGGTGTGACAATCCAAAACTGGAGAGTAACCAGCAGAGATTTGACCTGGATGGTTTAGAACAATAACGGTAGCGTTGAAAGAAGCGGCGGCCATTGGTGGATCGTTCTTGGAGTCACCACAGACGTTACCTCTTCTGATTTCCTTAACGGAAACATTCTTGACGTTGAAACCGACGTTGTCACCTGGAACACCTTCTTCTAGTTGTTCGTGATGCATTTCGACGGACTTAACTTCAGTGGTAACACCGGCTGGGGCGAAAGTAACAACCATACCTGGCTTGATAACACCGGTTTCGACTCTACCGACTGGCACAGTACCGATACCACCAATCTTGTAAACATCTTGTAGTGGTAATCTCAATGGCTTGTCAGTTGGTCTGGATGGTTCTTCAATGGAATCAATGGCTTCTAATAGAGTCTTACCCTTGACGACACCGGCCTTGGTTTCCTTTTCCCAACCCTTGTACCATGGAGCGTTAGTGGTGGCTTCAATCATGTTGTCACCGTTCCAACCAGAGATTGGGACGAATGGAACAGTCTTTGGGTTGTAACCGACCTTCTTGATGAAGTTAGCAGTTTCCTTGCAAATTTCTTGGAATCTAGCTTGGTCCCAGTTGACGGAATCCATCTTGTTGACAGCAACAATCAATTGTCTAACACCTAGAGTGAAAGCCAATAGAGCGTGTTCTCTAGTTTGACCATCCTTGGAGATACCAGCTTCGAATTCACCGACACCACCAGCAATGATTAAAATAGCACAATCAGCTTGAGAAGTACCGGTAATCATGTTCTTGATGAAATCTCTGTGACCTGGAGCATCAATAACGGTAACGTGGTACTTTGGAGTTTCGAACTTCCATAGAGCGATATCGATAGTGATACCTCTTTCTCTTTCAGCCTTTAACTTGTCAAGAACCCAAGCGTACTTGAAAGAACCCTTACCTAATTCGGCAGCTTCCTTTTCAAACTTTTCGATGGTTCTCTTGTCAATACCACCACACTTGAAAATCAAGTGACCGGTAGTAGTGGACTTACCAGAATCGACGTGACCGATGACGACGACGTTAACGTGAGACTTATCTTTACCCATTTTTGATGTAGTGTTGAAGTATGTATAGTTATCTAACGAGATAGGAAATAAGAGAAAGAACAATAAGTAAGAGGAAAAAGAATAAGTATTAGAACAAGATATAAAATATAGATATGTAAGAGGAATTTTTAAAAAAAACTAATGAGGGCTTATATATATATGTTAAAATGAGATGAAAATGAATTAGCAAAGAATGAAAAAAAATTTTCATTCTTTAGCTTAAGGATAGAAATGGAAATGAAAAAAAAAACATGTAAGAGAGAGAGAGGGAGAGACAACAGAATAATGAAAGTACAAAGAATTTTAAGCGATGGGCAGTTTCAGTTAAAAAGGAAAGAGAAAACGTATATTATATTGATAATTTTGTTCATATTACTTTTTTTCATTGTTGGACATGCCGAACTCTCTCTCTCTGAATACGCAGGACGAACAAGAAACACAAAGAGAAGGAGAAAAATTTTTTTTTGGTATTGAAATTTTGTACGGGAGAACTGCAGAGGACAATCGAAAATTCAGTACTCATTTATTTATTTTTTTTCGTTTTTTATCGTAGTGACAGCGGGTAGAGTTGGGTTCGTGTATAGTGATGGCACGTGCCAAAAAAATGTTTCGTTGAAAAAGATATGAATTAATTAGCAAAAATTTGTTTACGTTGACCCGAAATAGAGAAGGAAGGTGTAGAAAAACTAAGAAAAATATGCTGGTGAAATAGAGTATTTGGCTTTAATGGGTGTACGGGGGGAAAAGAGGTCTAGTATGGGTGTAAGGATGAGTGATCCGTAAGTCTCATGGAACCGTTTTATGTAATTTGATACGAAATATTAGAGTTGCAACAAAAAAAATTCAATTCAATTTTTTTTTGCTTCTTTATGCTTTGTGCGGTGCTTTTAGTATACAAAATTGAGGCATCGTTATTATTATTATGTAAATGAGCTATTAATGCTGACACTTTCCCATTGTCAACTTCGTAGTTGTAAAGAAAAGGGAGGTCAAAACAACTTATATACACTTTTAAAGAGTTATCTCTTTCATTGCATATAAAAGGAGATATATATATTTATTTTTAACGGTATCTGTTTACTTGATTTTATAATGTACTAACAAAAATAAGTTGTATTACTTTAAAAATAAGGATAAATAAATAAATAAATAAATAAGCAATAATGTTAAGCGAATTAGTTAACTATCACGACGGTTGTAAGTGCGGTGACAAATGTCAATGTGGTTCTGTATGTAAATGTGGCAATAAGACTGAAGGAACTACTGATAAAGGTTGTGCAGCCTGCGGTGAATCATGTAAATGTTCCTCTGAAAGTTGCTGTGGTAAGGATACATGTACCTGTAAACATTAAGTAGGTACTACACACATAATAAGTTAATATTTATATAGAATAGTTGATCTGTTTTATATACAAGTAAATATTTTAATACGATACTATTTTAATAATAAGAATTGTTCATTTTTGGGGCGTTCAATTTTGTTAAAAAGGGGTGACGAAGTGGGGAAGTTCGGCGGCTAATTTCAATGCTCCTTTAGTTTCTTATGTAGTTTTTCACTCCCCTTTTTCTTTCTTTCTGGTAACTGGAGCTTTGAACCGAGAAATATAAAAAGAAGTATGGCTTTAATTAAAATTTAGAGTTCTTATTCTCTTTTTTATTTAATTGTATTTACTGTTCTTACTGATTGAATTATATTTTATTTAAGACATAAAATAGAAATATATATTGTAATGACCTGATCGGAATAATCATAGAAAGTTCTATAACAAGTAAGTGTTATTAATTTCGAATAGTCAATTTATTCGTCACAATTATTGTTACCTCATATTCTCTTTTCTTCACTAATCGGTTATATAATGGTTTTAATATTTTTATTCAACCTTAATAAATGACTATAATTCACCATTATTTGTATGTATTATGCGCATATATGCTACTCTCATTTTATTTTGTTTCAACACTTTCAGTTTTGTTTTCACCTGGGAAATTTTAATCTATCTGCACGCTTGTTATTTTTCCCTGGGACAGTGAAAGACTGGCAATATTTTCGAAAGCCACGCATTCTACTAATAATTTCCCACCGGAATAAAGACATCGCACTGGAAAATCTATTTTACCGCGGTCTCTCTTATGTTTTTTATTTTTATTTTTATGCCTTTATTATTATTACGCGGTGTAAGTGATTTATGTGTTTTGTTTGAGTCACCCAGCAATTGGTCATAGTTAACTTAAGATCCTTCATTAAGTACTTTGCATAATTGTAAAGAATATTAACTAGCTTGATTTTTGATATTGGATTTCATTCAGTGAACCAAACTTTTAATCAATTAATATATATATATATACATACATATATAAAGAAAGGTCATTGTTCTAATTGGTTTCGAGAGTGAATAAAAAAGAAGAAAATTAGATTTTCATTCCCCTTAAAACTAAACTTTTTCTAAATATATATATATATAGATATATATATTGGTACATCAATCTTTGAAAGAAAAAGAGGAACAACGATACAAATAAAACAAAATCGAAACCATAGATATGTCATTACTTGACCAGATATTGGATAATCCAACTCTAACGGTGCTTCCAAATGACCATTTACGTCCACAACAAGAACCTTTTTCTGAGGATTCTGAATTTACTTTAAGTTTACCACAATTAGCTACTGTTTCTCAAGGTATTGATACTTACATTTTGGCTCTTTCTGCTTGGTCCTCATTGGTTTATAGATTGAGTGGTGATGATGATATTGTCTTATATGCTTCTGGCAACAGAGTCTTAAGATTTACAATTCAACCTACTTGGACTTTTAAACAAGTTTACAATGAAATTTCAAATAATTTACAACAATTAGAATCATTAAGTAATGCAAATTATGACGAAATATCAGAAACTTTACAAAGACAAAATGATTTAGAGAAACCACCAAGGTTTTTCTGTTTAGGTTTCTTAAATAATCAAGATGAAATATCATTAACTAAATTTAATAATCATCCGTTTGATATTTTATTGAATTTAAATCCAAATAGTGATATTCTTACATTCAAATATAATGGCCTATTATTTAACGAATCAAGAATACAGATTATTGGTGATCAATATACACAATTACTATCTACATCTTTATCCAATCAAGATGAAATCATCACTAAAGTTTCTTTAATAACTACTAAATCCAAGGATATCTTACCAGATCCAACAAGTAATTTAGATTGGCCTGGATTTGTAGGTTGTATTCATGATATCTTCCAAGATAATGCTGATAAATTTCCACAAAGAACATGTGTTGTGGAAACTGGAGAAATTGATGATCCTAACCCTGAAAAGAAACGTGAATTTACATACCAAGATATCAACCGTGCCTCCAATGTTATTGCCCATTATTTAATCAATACAGGGATTAAAGTTGGTGACGTCGTCATGATTTATTCATCTAGGGGGGTTGATTTAATGGTTTCTGTGATGGGTGTTCTAAAGGCTGGTGCTACATTTTCTGTTATTGATCCGGCATACCCACCTGCAAGACAAACTATTTACTTAGGTGTAGCTAAACCAAAAGGTTTGGTTGTTCTAAGGTCTGCTGGTCAATTAGATCAATTAGTTGAAGATTATATTACCAAAGAACTTGATGTTATCACTAGATTACCATCTGTAGCAATTCAAAATGATGGTTCTATTCAAGGTTCCTTAGGTGACTCCACTGATATTTTACAACCTTACCAACAATTACAAGATACACGTTCTGGTGTCGTGGTTGGTCCTGATTCTAATCCAACTTTGTCATTCACCTCAGGATCCGAAGGTATTCCAAAGGGTGTTCTTGGTAGACATTTCTCACTTGCATATTATTTTAGTTGGATGGCTCAAAGATTTAATCTATCTGAAAATGATAAATTTACAATGCTAAGTGGTATTGCTCATGATCCAATCCAAAGAGATATGTTTACACCATTATTCCTTGGTGCTCAATTATATGTTCCAACTGAAAATGATATTGGTATTCCAGGTAAATTGGCTCAATGGATGGGTGAAACTGGTTGTACTGTTACTCATTTAACTCCAGCTATGGGTCAATTATTAACAGCTCAAGCTACAACTGAGATCCCCAAACTACATCATGCTTTCTTTGTCGGTGATATTCTAACCAAGCGTGATTGTTTAAGATTGCAAACTTTAGCAGAAAATGTCAGAATTGTTAATATGTATGGTACGACTGAAACTCAACGTGCTGTGTCATATTTTGAAGTACCATCTAGAACAGATGATCCAACTTTCTTACAAACTACTAAGGATGTTATGCCAGCAGGTAAAGGTATGAAAAATGTTCAATTACTTGTTGTTAACAGGAACGATAGAACTCAAATCTGTGGTGTTGGTGAAGTCGGTGAAATTTATGTTCGTGCTGGTGGTCTAGCTGAAGGTTACAGAGGTTTACCTGATTTAAACAAAGAAAAATTTATTAACAACTGGTATGTTGAAGAAGGTCATTGGAAGAAACTCGATATCGATAACGGTGAACCATGGAGAAAGTATTGGTTTGGTCCAAGAGATAGAATGTACAGGACTGGTGATTTAGGTCGTTATTTACCAAATGGTAACTGTGAATGTTGTGGTCGTGCCGATGATCAAGTTAAGATTAGAGGTTTCAGAATTGAACTTGGTGAAATTGATACTCATATTTCTCAACATCCATTGGTTAGACAAAATATTACATTGGTACGTAAAAATCAAAACAATGAACCTACCTTGGTTACATGGATGGTTCCAAGATTTGATATGCCAGAACAACTATCTCCATTTCAAACCCCCATCCCAGAAGATATCAAAGAAGATCAAACTGTTAGTGGTTTAATTGGTTACCATCTATTGGCTAAAGATATTAAGAAATTCCTAAAAAAGAGGTTAGCCAGTTATTCAATTCCATCCATGATTATCGTCTGGAATAAATTGCCTTTGAATCCAAATGGTAAGATTGATAAACCAAAATTACAATACCCAACTCCAAAACAATTAAACCTGGTTGCTTCCTACAGTTCCACTGATATCGATGAAAACGACTTTACTGAAGAAGAACGTGAAGTATTGAATGTCTGGTTGGAAGTTCTTCCAAATAAACCTGCATCAGTCGCTATAGACGATTCTTTCTTTGATCTTGGTGGACATTCTATCCTTGCAACTAAGATGATTTTCACATTAAAGAACAAATTAAATATCGATCTTCCATTAGGTACCATTTTCAAATACCCAACATTGCAAGCTTTTGCCGCTCAAATCACAAATATTAAATCATCAGGTTCTGCTACACCAGCCTCAACAGTTACCACTGCTGATTATGCAAGGGATGCTAAGGAATTGGTAAGCACTTTACCTGCCTTATACCAATCTCGCGAACCATTCAACATTAATGAAAAGCAAACTATTAATGTTTTCGTCACAGGTACTACAGGTTTCTTAGGTTCGTATATTGTCTCAAATCTATTGAACCGTTCAAATGACACTACTACCTTTAAGATTTTTGCACATGTACGTGCTAAAGATGAAGTTTTAGGTTTAGAAAGAATCAAAAAGGCTGGTTTAACATATGGTAATTGGAACAATTCCTTTGCTTCATCTATTGAACCAGTTTTAGGTGATTTATCCAAGGTCAACTTTGGCTTATCCGATGATAAATGGTCTACTTTAACAAACACTATTGATGTAATCATTCACAACGGTGCTTTGGTTCACTGGGTCTACCCTTATGCTAAATTAAGAGACGCCAACGTTATTGGTACCATTAATGTAATGAACATGGCCGCAACAGGTAAACCTAAATTTTTTGACTTTGTGTCATCCACATCTGTTTTGGATACGGACTACTTCTTCAATTTGTCCGATAAACTAGTGGCCGAAGGTAAGACTGGTATTTTAGAGTCTGATGACCTGCATGGTTCCGCAACAGGCTTATACGGTGGTTATGGGCAATCTAAGTGGGCTGCTGAATACATTATCAGAGAGGCTGGTAAAAGGGGTCTACGTGGCTGTATTGTCAGACCTGGTTATGTTACCGGTTATTCAGGAAATGGTTCTTCAAATACTGACGATTTCTTATTGAGATGTCTAAAGAGTGCTGTTCAATTAGGTAAGATCCCTGATATTTCTAATACTGTTAATATGGTTCCTGTTGATCACGTTGCCCAAGTTGTCGTTTCTACTTCTCTGAACCCTCCAAAGAATACTGAAGTTGCTGTTGCACAAGTTACTGGTCACCCACGTATCCTCTTCAAGGATTATCTATACACTCTTCACAAATATGGTTACAATGTCGAGATTGAAAGTTACTCAAATTGGAAGAAATCTCTGGAAACTTCCGTTATTGACAAGAATGAGGACAATGCTTTATACCCATTGTTACATATGGTACTAGACAATCTACCAGGTGATACTAGAGCTCCTGAATTGGATGATGCTAATACTGTTACATCGTTAAAGACCGATTCTAAATGGACCGGTGTAGACAGATCTGCTGGTATGGGTGCTACTCCTGAACAAATTGGTATTTACATTTCCTTCTTGAATAAGGTAGGATTCTTACCTTCTCCAAGCTCTGCAAGTGCTATTGCTCTTCCAAATATAATTCTTTCCTCTGAACAAATCGAATTAGTATCTTCTGGTGCTGGTGCTCGTTCAAGTTCTGCCAAATAGATATTTAAATAATAATGTAACATAAATAATAAGAATAATATAGTGATATCAAAAATTTAACCTGTATATAGAGTATTTATGTTACTGCTAAAAAAGATCAATACTACTTAATTGTTAAATAAAAATTGTAAATCTGCTGGTGTAAGTCTACTAATGGCGGCTTGATCCTGGTTTATAGTTGCATTAATCATATTCGCTTTTTTTTCTTGTAATTCAATGATTCTTGCCTCAATACTATCCTCTATACAGAATCTGGTTATCTTAACCGGTCTAAATTGTCCTATTCTGTGTACTCTATCACCACTTTGCCACTCAACACTAGGGTTCCACCAAGGATCTAATAAAAATACATGAGATGCTTCACATAAGTTCAATGCGACACCACCTGCTTTTAAACTTACCAAAAATACCTCACATTCGATATTGTTCATAAAATATTTGATTGTTTGATCTCTTTGCGTAGGCGACATACTACCTTGCAATTTAACAGTCTTGAATCCTGCTCTTTTTAACCTCCATTCGACTAAATCCAACATACTTGTGAATTGAGAGAAAACAATAGACTTAATCGTTCTAACGGGACTTCTTAACTTGTACAATTCCTCCACCAGAGCTTCAATCTTAGTTGATGATCTCCAAGTTCCCTTTAGGTTCAATCTACTAACAATGCTTTGTTTTTTAAATTGATCCATATCGACTTCTAGTGCAGGTTGTGATAAATCGATACTTAGACCAATATGACAAACGGGACAAGTTAAATTTTTTTCACTTTCTAAATATGATTCCACATATTCTTTGATACAGAGCCTACAGAATTTATGATGGCATTTGGATTCTATAGGTTCTTCTGCTTCATCATCACATAACTGACACACAACAACACCTTCTATTGACGCCGATTTATTTGTCATACGCTTCAGAACTAAATCTGGATGATCTGCTAATTGCCTCATTCTAGTAATCAGAGAAAAAATATTAGCATAATTGTTTAAAACCACACCTTCCTCGACATAAGAATTATATTTTCTAGTAACGTCTGTGTACAAACTTCTGTACAAATCTTTTTCTTCTTCATTAAAATAATCTCTCCTGATAGTTACAATTCTTGGAGGTAAACCTAAATCATCAGCTCTCTCGACTTTAGTTCTTCTTAGCATGATATTTTTCAATAATGTTTGAATGTTATTGAAGGATTCGAGACCTGGTCCCTCTACACCAAATTTTTGGATGTTCTTTAACATAAAATGGTTAAAGAAATTTGTATGCTGCATAACAACATGATTACAAGAATCACAATGCATAAAATCTGAGAAATGCCATTCCTTAGAAGCACAATCACATTTCGTACAGAAATATTTAGAAAAAGGTTCTATGTCCAAAAATCTAATAAGAGAATACATTTCACCAATTCTGTTTTGTAATGGAGTACCACTCAGGCACCATCTCTTTTGAGTTTTCAAATTGTTAACAGCTTTTGCTGTGTTACTTTGTCTATCCTTAATGTTATGAGCTTCATCAAGAATCACTCTGTAAAAATTCATATTGTGTAATGCTGAAGGTTCCTTTACTAATCCTGATTTCCTCTTGAAACCATAAGTCTGTTTTCTATAAATTGATTCTAAAACAGAATATGTTGTTAAAATAACATCATATGGTGCTAGATCTGCAATATTAACCGTTTTTGAAGCACCATGATAAGTATAAATTTTTAATTTCCCATTCGTATGTTGATCTATTTCATTCTTCCATTGCATTAGAGCTACTGTAGGCGCTACTACTAAAGATGGTCTTTTGGTTAAATCGTTCATCAATAGTGCTATGGTTTGTATAGTCTTACCCATACCCATTTCATCAGCAAGAACACCACCTCCATATTTCCCGTTTTCTTGTTCTAATAACCAATGAAGACCTTCCAGTTGAAACGGTAACAATTTAATCGATAAACCACCTGGTTGTGGTGACCTCTGTGGTACATAAGGTGGTGCATTCTTTAAATCTGGAAACACGTTTATCAACTCCGGGTGATTTTCGAATAGCCGCATAGTATTTCTCTCATAAGGGGTTGTCTTTGGTGCTTTTCTCTTTTTACTTTTCTTAGCAGGTTTCCGTTTAGCCTTTGTCTTTGTCTTTCTTTTTTTACTTAGTGGTTCATCATCATCATCATCATCATCTTGTCCTTCATCATCTTGAGATGGAATATTGATGAATTCGAGGTTATCTTCGGAGTCTTCACCTTTTACTTCAATAGATTCTTCTTTGACACCCATAGTTGATTCGCTTGCAGAGTAATAGTCGTCGGTATCGTCACTTCTATTCTTTTTGTCATTAAAGGTTTCATCTACTTCAGTTGATTCGTCTTTTGGTTGAGTTTCATTATCACTATCCTCGTTGTAATTGACTCTTTTCGCACTGGATCTAGTCCTTCTCTTACGAATAAATCCACCCGCTTCCTGAGCACTCATCTCGCTTTAATTATCGAAGTAGGTATATTTATGTAAAGATTTACCTTGCAGTTATTTACCAACTCCGTTACAAATACTTTAATTTGTTTTATGTTTTTTTGTTAATCTAATCTTTTTTTATCATTTCGTCAATTTTCAGCTTAGTCATTCCTCATCGCACAGCTGAAAAATTTATGTAAGCTAATATAGCTTATTTAAGCAAGGCACTGAAAAATCATTTCTTTTTAAAGGAGTTTATAAGAAAAAACTCAAAATGTATCGCAGAACTCCGTAAAGTTCTGTGCTTTTTGCAAAAATTTGAGAATCGTTATTAATATTAATGTGAAAGTATGTAAATTATCTATATATTGGATTTAGCATTAAAGTTCATTCTGTCTCGACAATGTCCTCTAGAAATGTCTTGATTTGTACCAAAACGTCATCTCTAGTAGTTTGATCCACAAGGTCTACAGAAAAAAAATGTATAATAGAAGTTCATAATATGGGAAAATGAAACAAATATTGACTTGTTAGTAATTAAGGAGCTTAATGAGAGTAATAACATAGCACATAAAAGCAAGTTCCGCTGGTATACATACTTAGAGCTTGAGGTTCTATCTTAGCTAGAATATCCGCATAGTTGGTAGATTTATTTGAACTAATTTCATCCATGGTCATTCGACGTACTTCATCCATCCAGCCATCTCGTAGCAGTTTTTCATTCAAATTATTGGAGATCCTAAAAATATTGGTATAAATGTTAGTAAAATGTATATGTTGTTGAGAGATATAGTATTTCCTAGTAAACAATTAGGAAACTACTCTATTTGGTTTTTAAATAAATAAATAAAATGTAGCTTACTTTTCATAATTGCCAGACTCTACCAGATACTTCTGTATCTGTGCCTTTAACGTGCTCTCCATTTGACGAATGTGGAGAGTATCTTGGAGAAAGGGATTCTAAAAAATAAATGCACAAGTCTTACCCAACGGACTCTGTATCCTTTAATATATCATTACTCTCTTAATTGTGAACTCAAAAGTTAGCCATTCTCTTTGTTTGATTTGTTTTCAAATATTTGCAGCTTTTGATTTTTACCAGTGTCGGGTCAGGGTTTAGAAGTTAGGGTCCGTAGAAACGAGAACTTGTACGCTCATTTCACTGAGAGACGAATGATTTCTAACTGTTAATTTTTCAGTACGTGCTCACCGAAAAAATTGAAATTTTGGCTTTGCCAATTGCAGCCTTTGAACAATTATCCCATCTGATCACACTCTATATCCTTGAGATAGACAAGGGGATACACGGAGTATACTATCTATTTATTGATTCATGAAGGAGCATATATATCATATTTATCGGACTTATTGAGGGAGTATCTACTTATAATTCATTGATGTAATTAATTCCATGTCACTAGTTCGAAACTGCTTATTTACGGCTTGCAAGAGAACAACTATAATATCAAAACAATTTATAAGTATGACAACTGTTAAAGGAGCCCCAGAAAGGGCTAAACTTATCTCATCTGCCCCAGTGACTGACCCTAACAGTTGTAAATGGATTGGTTTAGAAAAATTAACATATACTGATCCAAATGGTGTACAGAGAGAATGGGATTGTGCAGTTCGTAAGACAAGAAATTCAGGTGGTGTTGATGGTATCGGTATGTTGACAATTTTGAAATATAAGGATGGTACACCTGATCAAGTCCTATTGCAGAAACAATTCAGACCACCTGTAGATGGTGTATGTATCGAGGTTCCAGCGGGACTTGTTGATGCGAATGAATCTTTAGAGACAGCTGCATTACGTGAATTAAGGGAAGAAACAGGTTATATTGGGAAGATTACAAGTAAGAGTCCAATTATTTTCAATGATCCTGGGTTTACCAATACTAATATGTCATTAATGACAGTAGAGGTTGATATGTCATTACCAGAAAATCAAAATCCACAAACCCAGTTAGAAGATAATGAATTTATTGAATGTTTTAAAGTACCTTTTGCAAATTTGAATAATGAATTAGAAAAATTGTACAAACAGGGTTATAGGCTTGATGCTCGTCTTCAAAATGTTGCACACGGTATTGAGATTGCCAAGCAATATAATCTATAAACGAAATATCTAACTATTTAACATACATATATACTTTAAACCCATCCTTACGAATTGATTGAAAGTAGACTATCCCGCAATGAATCTGCGATGAGCTTCTCAACGGGGTGAAATTTCTGCAAAAAAAAATTTTTTTTCAGCGATGAAGGGCTTGATTGTGAGAGGCTCATCTATATAAAAAGGATAAGAAAAGATAAGTCTTAAAATAGATAACTGATACAGTTTAATTTACTGTTGATTCAGTATATATCAGTAAATAGATCGATCAACACAATTGAAACATTATTAATGTCTAACGAAGAAATCACTCATCCTACCATTGTCGACGGCTGGTTCAGAGAAATCTCTGACACCATGTGGCCTGGTGAAGCCATGACTTTAAAAGTCGAAAAAGTTTTACATCATGAAAAGTCTAAATATCAAGATGTCTTGGTTTTCAAGTCCACTGATTTCGGTAATGTTCTTGTCCTAGACAATGCCATTCAAGTCACCGAACGTGATGAATACTCTTACCAAGAAATGATTGCTCATTTAGCCGTCAATTCTCATCCAAACCCAAAGAAGGTTCTTGTCATTGGTGGTGGTGACGGTGGTGTTCTAAGAGAAGTTGTTAAACATGAATCTGTAGAGGAAGCTGTTCTTTGTGATATTGATGAAGCTGTTATCAGATTATCTAAGGAATACCTACCAAATATGTCCTCTGTATACAATGATCCAAAGGTTAAGGTTCATATTGGTGACGGTTTCCAATTCCTAAGAGATTACAAGAACACATTTGATGTTATTATCACTGATTCTTCTGATCCAGAAGGTCCAGCCGAAACTTTATTCCAAAAACCATACTTCGAATTGTTGAACGATGCTTTAACTGAAAAGGGTGTTATCACCACCCAAGCTGAATCCTTCTGGATTCACTTACCAATCATCAAGGAATTGAAGAAAGCTTGTTCTGAAGTCTTCCCAGTCGCAGAATATGCTTGGACCAGTATTCCAACTTATCCAACTGGTATGATTGGTTTCATGGTTTGTTCCAAGGATAAGAATGCTAATGTTAAGAAGCCATTGAGAACCATTTCTGATGAAAAAGAAGATGAATTGTACAAGTACTACAACAAGAACGTCCATGAAGCTTCTTTCGTTCTGCCAAACTGGGTTGCTAAAGAATTGAAGTAGATCATTTAGTTTTTTTTATTTGTAATCTGTACATAACTGATTTGAAATTCAAACTTCTGTAGATTCTTCATAATTTATATATGTATATATAAACGATTAGAAAACGGTGAAGAATATTGTCACGATAACACCTTTTGCTTTGTTTTTTAATGAAAAAACAAAGCAAAAATGAAAAGAAACTATCTAATGAATTACATTGATGCCCTTCATAGCTTTTTCCCAAGTAGAATCCCATCTATTCTTCGATTCTATTACGGCACCCTTTTTCAAAGTAGTGTAAATTTCTGAATCCTTCATTGCGAAAATCAATGATTCGTGTAATTCTCTTCTATCTGTGAATTTAAGACCATTCTGTCCATGTGTCACTAATTCATTAAGCACAGGGTAATTCATTGCAATCACTGGTAAACCTGAACCAAACATATCTAATATTTTCATTGGTAAGTCTAAACCTGAACTTGAAGTATGTAATGATACACCATAATCACATAAGCGTAATAATTTAGGGTAATCTTCTGAGGATAACCATACAAATTCTACATGACAAACATTCCATTTAGTTTCGGCAACTTGTTTCATATATTGTTCCTTTAATGGACCTTTACCTGTTATGAAGCAAAGGATCTTCGGTAAATTCTTATCAAATTTTTCATGAGAACTTTCATATATTTTTAATGCACCTAATAAAATTCCAATATCTTCATCGGGGGTAAAAGAAGTTGATGTTACAATAATCTTATCACCTTTAGTTATATCAAATCCTTCTGGTATTAAATTTTTGATATATGGTTCTGTACGTAATGCCATTTCTCTGGTGAATTCAGGAGTTTCTTTGAAAGGAACAAATTGGGCAGGTGGCCTATCATGTAATACAACAATTTTTTTGGCACTGAATTTAAAACTGTCAATCAAAAATTCTTTCATAGCGTCTGTCACTGTCAGGTGATAATTAGCAAATCTTCCAAAGAAGAATTCAATACATATAGCGATAATAACTAATGGATGCCATGAACTACATTTTAATTTCAATTTCAAAATAGAGTAAGCCAAATTATGCCAATCAATAATTATTTTACAACCAGTTAGTCTATATCCTGCAATAATAGGAAATAATGGAATACTTGGTGGATTTTGGACTAATAGATAATCACTACCTCTTAAGTCCCATAATTTCGAAATAATTATCAGAATTTGAAAAATGACTTTACGAGCCATTCCAAATTCAGCAATTCTTGGAATGGTATGAACAGTAATATTTGGATCTTCTGCTATAAAATTTGGTAATTGACTATCCACATAACCACAAAATTCAACTTGGAAACCTTTGGCAGCAAAGGATTGAGCATGGTAACACATCCTTGGTGAATGACCGATATCACCTAATACAAATATAATAATTCTTTTCTTTGTAGACCTATTCCCATAAAATAAAAATGGAATAGCATAGTATATCAATATTGGTAGTGAGACGTAGATTAGAATCAGAGTCACCAACCAAGGTGACAGAGTATCTGGAATTGAAAACAGAGCCATTTGTCCTAGCACAGAATGTGATAAAAGAAATCGTTTATCTTTCTCGACTATAAACAAGATCAATTAATATTATAAACAGATACCGATAACCACCCTCCAAAAATCACATTACCAACTAAATAATCTTTCTAGTCGTGTACCTTTGTATATCAAATAAGTTCTGAAAGGGTTTCCCATATTAGTGGTTTCCCTCGATGTCGTATAGAGCGACCCTTCGCTGTTTCACATACTTTGTCCCTTTCTCCTTTTAATGTGTTTTTCTTTTGCAAAGTTCGGGAATATGTGTAAATAAGAGACGAAGAGATACAGGCTGGCAAAATTGTAAACAGAGACACATTAAGATATTTTACTTATGGTAAGCTAACATTTTGATTTAACAAAGAGGGATATATATAAGTGGATTTCAGTTTTTGAACATTTTCATTAGATATCTATTTATAAAAATAATCACCTTTATTTATACCTAAAACAAGACGTCGATATATTATGTCATCTAATCTAACTGAAGAACAAATTGCTGAGTTCAAGGAAGCATTTGCCCTATTTGACAAGGACAATAATGGTTCCATTTCCTCAAGTGAACTAGCCACTGTTATGAGATCACTAGGTTTATCTCCAAGTGAGGCAGAGGTTGCTGATCTAATGAACGAGATTGATGTTGATGGTAACCACAAGATTGAATTCAGTGAATTTTTAGCCCTTATGTCCCGTCAATTAAAATCAAATGATTCAGAACAAGAATTGCTAGAGGCCTTCAAGGTATTTGACAAGAACGGCGATGGTTTGATCTCTGCTGCTGAATTGAAACATGTCTTGACTTCAATTGGTGAAAAACTTACAGATGCTGAAGTTGATGATATGTTGAGAGAAGTAAGTGATGGTTCTGGTGAAATCAATATTCAACAATTCGCAGCTTTATTATCCAAATAGATTGCTTTCTAAACATTTTCCTATAAATGTCTCCGTCAGGAAGAATTAAATAAAAGCATTAACTATAAAGTCATCATTTTTACGAATATTACTATTACCTTAAAAGAACATAATTGAACTTTTTTGTTCATACGTCATGATCAATAATTTTTGTTCAATTAGTATAATCCCCCCCCAAAAAAAACATAAGAAAAAAGAAAAGAAACAGCTAAATTATACCACTGTTTATCTATCTGTATATGTATTTATAAAAATATATAAAAGTACAAAAAATTAAATAAAGAAGAAAAAAGATCTTTTAAAAATAAAAAATAGAGTGCATTAATTCGTAAATAAATAGGTAATAGAAGTAAACAACCTAAATTAGGTTTATCATCTTCTGTTATGGATTCTATCCTCATCTAATGGAACAGCATCCTTCTTATATATTGCGAAAGGATTTGATTCATCGTTATTTCCATATGAAGCTGAACCAGTATTTTCCACATGGTGTCTACTACTTGGTACTGGTGGACCCGGATGAGCGTGTCTCAAATGAATTGAGTTTAATTCATTGGTGATCTCATTCATAGGTGTTGTATTGCTTCGAGATAAATTCTTGGGTTTCGGTTTAACCACTGGTGGTGGATTCTTCTTACCGATACTTGAGGTTGTAGAACGTTTCTCAAGAGTGTGCCCAGTTGAGTTTAAGGATGAAGTTGATCCGTTGTTGAGATTATTACTAGTACTTAGCATATTTGGCTTTTTTGGCTTGACTGGCGGTGGTACTTTCTTCTTAGATACTAATGGGCGACTTTCACTATCACTAATACTTGGACTCCTTTCAGGAGCTGGATCTGTGTGCCTGAAAGGTCTTGGAGGAGGTAAAAATGTCGAAGGATCCTTCATACCATTATTGGTTGGAGGAGCTATTGAAGGCTTAGTATTTGTTTCAGGTGCACTTTTTGTTACAGGAGGACTATTACTTGTTGGGAGTGCCCGGGGTGGTGGTGGAGGCGTATTAGATGCTGTTGGGGAACCCGAAGATATAACCTGACCAGTAGTGTTTCGAACACTGTTATTTGCAGATTCGATATGTCTAAATGGTTTAGGCGGAGGTGCAAATCCCACAGGTTTTTCAACGTATGTACCTAATATAGGAGCTTGTGGCACTTCTGGTTCGTTTTTATTATGAGATGGTGTTGTTTGACTTATCTGTGTTGTAGATGCATTCAAGGATGAGGTTGTAGATCTTGGTTGTAAAGGTGGTCTTTCCGGTAAGGTAGCCGGTTTACTACGGGAAATATTTGGTATAGATGTTGATGGACTTGGTTGTGTGGTTCTAGCGGGTACAGGGACACCTCTTGGTTTTGGAGGTGGAGCAAAACTTGTTGTCGGTTCTTGGTATGCACCTAATACGGCAGCTTTTGGAGGTTCTTCAGATTTAGTTTCTGATGGCCCCACACTTGACATAGATGCTTCGTCGGCACTTTCTTCTAGGCTATTCTCATCTAGGCTCTGCGTACTTCCAGCAACATTGGTAGTATTAACTGTTTTTTTCATTTGTGATATGCTTTTATTGCTAGATGGTAAAGAACTAGTTGAACTGTTATTATTCAAGGTTCTTTTAGGTCTCATATTTGCACCTCTATCTCTATGAGAAGGTGGTGGAGCAAAAGAACTAACATCGCATTGTTTAATCTCAAGTTTATTTTTTTCTTTATTCTCTTCATATGCAGCCTGATCAAAGGGTGTAACTTCATAGTGTGGACCTGGTGTAAATTCCTCAGAGTCTTCTTCACTTTGTTGATCTGAGTTTATTGTTGCTGGTATAGTGGATGGTTTTGGGATACTATTCATTGAACTATTATTTTCACTTGGTGCGATATATCCAGGTTGGGGTGTAGTTGCTCCTGTAGCTGGAAGAGACATTGCCTGTCTTGAATAATCACCGGGGCGAGCAGTTACTGGTAATGCAGGTTGTTGTCTTGGTGGCAACTGTTGTACCTGGGGCATAGCTTGAGGAGTAGATAATTGTTGCGGAAGCGGGGTCTGTTGCTGTAGTGGTGCCTGTTGTTGGTATCCTTGTGGTTGCACAGGTTGTTGCTGATATCCTTGTGGTTGCACAGGTTGCTGCTGTTGATATCCTTGTGGTTGCATAGGTTGCTGCTGTTGGTATCCTTGTGGTTGCATAGGTTGCTGCTGTTGGTATCCCTGTTGTTGCTGCATTGTAGGTGGAGGCATTGCTTGGCGTTCAGTAGGCTGCTGATATCCTTGCTGTTGTTGTAGAGATGGTGGTTGATATCCTTGTAGCTGTACCGGTTGTTGTTGATATCCCTGCGGAGTTTGTTGATTTGGCATATATACTGCTGGAGAAGATCCATCACCAGTAACAATTTGACCACCACTTGCATATTGTGTCTGTCCAGCTTTTAAAGGTGGAGGAGGAAAATTTGTAGGATCTTGGAAACTTTCTAAACTTCTTGATGGTCTTTGATAATCATCAGAATCTGAGTATTCAGATTCAGAATCATCTCCGTTTTTATTTTTCTTGCTCTTCTTTTTCTTTTTTTTACCATTTTTACCTTCTCTCTTGTCTTTACTTTCATTATAATGTTTCTTACCAGCTGAATAACCTGTCTTGGCTACATATTTAGTCCCCTGATAACTATATTTCCCGGCAGACACTAAACCGGACTTAATCGAATCCTTATTATTATCCCAGAAACCTGACATTTTGCTTCAATTGGATGATTATGTTGCTTCTAATATAGTTCAAAATAAAGTTCCTGTGTGTGTGTGTGTGTTAGCATTTTTTCACAATGACTCTTTTTTTTTATATATGTAAAATTTCAATACTATTTTTGTTTTGTTTTCCAATTTTTGACGTGGGGTGAGAAAGAAAACAAGAATAACAAAAATTATGGAAAACTTCACGGGAAGGTATAGATATTTAATAAATAAGAGTTGTTCGAAGAGACAGAAAACTACTACTAGAGACCTTAATTATTAAGCTGAAAGTGAGGGAAGGTGTAGTATGGACCCACTAGAAATCTCGGATGTCACATCGTTGGACATTATATGGTTTAGATAAACTGATTGATATTGAACAATTAGATTTCCCGGAATTTGAAGATCAATTAGATGATGTAGTGACATGTACTTATAATGATACCATTGGTCGTGATGGTGATGAAATATTTCATGACTCAATGCCATCTGATGGTATGTTTAATTTGATTAAATTAGAAGGTACTAATTGGCAAGTGATGATTATTGTACCAGATATAAAAGATAAAGAGAGAGGAAATGTACAATATAGTATAATGAGTATGAATTTTCATGATGAAACGATACAAAGAAAATTCTTACAAATTTTTAAGATGATGATAGGTGTAGTATTGTGGCCTTTGTTGTTTAATGTGGATTCTATGATTAATATTTTAGATTCTGTAGTTGATAGAGCACACTGGTATGACACAGTAGTATATTTTGAGAATTCTCGACAAAGAGACAATGAAGATGATGAGAGACGATTAGCTCAATGGAGTATTACTATAAGTAAATATGATTGTGAGACATTAATTGGGAGTTCTTTGGACAATAATCCATATGAAATAATAATTTTCCCATATATTGAAAAACAAACAGGATTTCATTTAAACCAATTACCAATTAAATATATTTCATTGAGAAATTATTTAAGAATTTCTGAGAATCAAATAAGAACTGTGAGACCTTCTTTATCTCCAAGTATATTAATTTCTCAATTAAAATATGTTTCCAAGCTTGTCAAAGGGTAAGATTCTTATACTAAGTAAGAAAAAAAAAAAATTAAAAATAATAGTAGTAACTTTGTATAGGATTGTTATAAAATAGAAATATGTATATATGTGTATATACAAGGGAATGTATGTGTTTATCTTTCAATATGACTAGTTCAATTCTTCAATTCTATTAGATGTACCAGAAGTAGTAGCGGAAGCTGGAGCAGATTCTAAAGTATTAGATTCTTCAGTTTCATCTTTCTTTGAATCATCATTACCAGCAGCGGCATTACCCATTAAACCATCTAATAAACCCACACTCTTAAAAGGTCTCTTTAAATCACCTTCAGCTTTGTGACCGAACAGATGAATTCTAGCTTCATTATGTTCCAAAGCATTTTTAATTGGATTAATACATTGCATAAACAAAGGATTGGTGTATTTCATGTAAAGATGCATAAAACCCATCATAGCCATACCACTTAGAATTGATCTCATAGCGGAATCGACTTCTCTTAAATCATATTCCTTTGTTGATAATATTTCAGTAGTTTGTGGTTCTTGTGGTTTCATTGGATTTTTAGCAGAAACAATCTTTACTGGAGTTTCATCGTTAGTTGCAATAATTTTTCTCTTAATTACCATATAAATTAAGTATGATGAAACGATAGAAACAATATAAGCGATACGAATATATTGAATATTTTGTTCATTTTCCATATCAATTCTACGTGATGCTTGCATCATTAGCAGCATCACTGCGATATTAGTCACTTGAGGGCTTAGCATGTTGATAATTGTACTGTGTGTGTGTGTATCTATTGCTTATCCAAACTTTTAAATAGTAACGCAATAAATGTCAACTTTTATCTAATTATAAAGTGTGTTTTATATATATACATATTTATACCTGATGTGGGTGTCTAAATTTCTATCAAGAGAGAGAGAGAGAGATATCTACTATCAAGAAAAAGACGCCACGCGAATCAACGACGAATCCGGTTCTTCATCTCTTTTGTTGAATGGAAAAAAAAGAATTTTAAAGAATTTTAAAGAAGAATCACGGAAACGAGGTCTCGCACCCGGGACAGAGAGTGCGGGACATTTACACCCGTGGGTCACGTGGTACATTGTCGCGTTGCAAGGGCATCGTTTCCCACGGCGGTCCGAAAGTTGCTTTTTTTCATTTCTTCTTGCCGGTTCCAGTGCCGCGGCGCAGGCAAAAGCGAGGGAAAAAGAAAGAACGGGCAGCCTGCTCCCAGTCCGGCGCTCAGACAGGCTGGCAGGAACAGGAACCGGCAAACACGCCCCCCCTCCCCGCTGGAATTGCTTTTTTCGCGCTTAGTTAAAAGAAGAAGAAGAACAAAAACAAAAACGTGAAATTTTCAGATTGCTTGATTAAATGATTGTTCCGGGTGAAAATTTCTTATTTATTTTTTGTTTTGCTTTGTTTTGCTTTGCGATGGCCTGTGCTCCTTCAAACTGAAAAATAATATACTGTTATCTCAACTCTTAGTATTTTGACAGTACGGCAGGTGATCTATTTCAACTATGGGGAGGGAGGGATTCTTCTGTTTCTTTTTATGGGGCTACTAGATGAGTAATTTCAACAAGGTTTTTTTTTTTTTTTTTTTTGGAATATGGGTAAAAAATATACATATGTATATAAATACATGAAATTTCTATGAAAAAAGTCCGACTTAATAATACTGATACGATATAAAATCAACCATCATTTTCGTTATATTATTCTATTCGTTGCTTTGTTTGTTTGTTTGTTTGCTATAACAAAATAAGCTCCGTTACAGATAGATACTTTTCTAGTTATTGTTATTATTATTATTATTATTGCTATTTTTATTAAAAATGATTAACGATCCTGTTCAAAATAAGAAAATTGCTGTTGCATTACCTGAGAATTTAAAAAAATCTTTAGATGGTTCAAATGAACGGTTGAATAAACAACGTCGTCTATTAAATTTATTAAAAGATACCAGTAATATTCATGATGATATTATTGATAGCGATTCATCTTCAACTATTTATAAATGTGAATCGCGTGATTCTTTACCATCTTTACAAGGTTTAGCACTTACGTCAACAAATACTAGTATATCAACAACAGTAACAAAAAAATACATCGATGATGATCATTCAATATATTCTTCTTCTTCTTCTTCTTCATCTCATCATAATGATAATTATGGTATTACACTTAATAAATCTATTGTTGATTTACCTTGGTTACGTCCAAAGACAAGTTTTTCAGGGTATCAAATTTCAGGCTATAAAAGATATAAAGTAACAGTAACACTACATTCTGTTCAAATGCCATCAAATAATTCAATGATGATAACAACAAATCCACATCTATGTGGAACTTTAACTATTAAGGGACTGACACAGACAAATCCACAAATAAGTACTTTTTTTGAAGGTTTTGCAGTAACATCAAATAATAATCCATGTGGATTTTTAAGTTCAAGTTGGCCTTGTGATGATCCACAATTAGTTCCAATGACTGCAACAGATTCGATAGATATGGAACATTGGCTACATTTTCCATCATTTAAACAAAAATCTTTATTAGATTCACAAAATGAATCATATAATGAACAAAGATATATCTATATGCGTTGGAAAGAAAGATTCATGCTACCTGATCCATTTGAAGATGGTATTGAAGGTGCATCATTTGATGGGTTTTATTATATTGTTCATGATCAACAACTAGGTATAATTCAAGGTTTTTATTATCAAGAACAAGCTGAAAAATTTCAACAATTAGAATTAGCTCCAACAAAGGATAGTTCTACAGTCTCGAATGGATCAAGTTCTTTTGAATACGCATAGACTTTTTTTTATTCTCTTTCCTGCATAAATATATATATATATATATATATTAAAAAAACAACCCCTCTAATGATAATGATGATGCATAATTTTTTTTAATTTTTTTTTTTTGATTAGTACTGTTAATTATTACTATTTTCTTGATTTCTATAAAGTATTGTACAAATATATAAATTATAATTAATTTATCCCATAAGTCTCATTGCACATTCAAATGATAAAAATGTTGCTGCATTAACAGGCGAAGCTCTCAATATAGTTGGTACAAACCCTTTAAAGAAAGCCATTGCACCTTCTTTTGCATATAATGTTTTAGCAACTTTAATCATTGAATTTTTATAAACAGGTTTTTTCAAATTGTCTGTTTGTATTACTGATTTTATAACATCTAATGGATAAATGGCTACCCATAATACAGTTCCTGCAATTGCACCAAAACTACAAAGTTTCCAAGCAGGAATTTCGATACGTTTTATACCATTATGAATTTCTCTTGATATTAAAGCTTCATAAACTAAAAAATAACAGCCCAGCCCATGACCTGCTCTTAACATCATTACAGGTAAACCACGCATTAATGCACCATGTTCCAATAATTGTTTAATACAATCAATAGGACCATTAAAAACTTTTTGATTTTTCTGTGTTTGTAATCTAATTCTAACATGTTCAATTGGTGATGCTAAAAATGAATTTGTAAAACCACCTGTTAAACCACAAAGATAAAATTCAGGTAATGATAATGTTTTACGATTTGGATGTCTTGAATGTAAGAGACGTTTCATTGATTCATTAACACCAAATTGTACGGAAACACATAAACCACATCCGATCAACGGAGTTAATGTACCTTTATAAAAAGCACGAGGTCCTTCTTCACGTACTAAATTTCTAATAACTTCTAATACACCTGTCGGCCTTGTCGAAGTTTGTAATCTAACTTTTGTTGTATCAAATGGTTGACCAACAAGTACTTGAGCGATACCACCTGTGGTACCTGCAAGAATATCTTTAGCTATACGTTGAGGAGATGATTGGGGTTTTTGGTTCACTGGGAACTCTTCCATTGATTCCAAAGTAGTCAATTGTACAACTTCGTCGGACATCCTGTTTTAATTTTAATTTCTTTTCTTTTCTCTCTTCCCCTATATATATATATATATGTATATATACCGTCCCTTTTCTATTATCTACTACAGATCCAGTCTATAAAAAGATTTCTTTACTATACTATGTTATCAACAAGATTAAAATCAATTGAAATAAACCTTCAATTTACTAAAACGTATATATATATATATATAATATTTGTAAACATTCACATTAAAGAGTCAGATCTCTAAATATACGTACATAAACATTTTTTTTTTCACTTTGGTTAGAATAAATAAAATAGATAAGTTAACATTTACTGCAGGTGTGACTATCAGTCTGCGTGACGGTCCCTCTCTCTCTCTCTCTCTCTCTCTCTCTATCTCTCTGTCACTTCACTGATTATCTCTCTCTATCAGTAAACAAAATATTTGCGATGCCTCACTCAAATTGAAAAACAGTTTCACTCTCAGCTCTGTGCCGAATTTTAATTTTTGTTTAAGCGATGCAGGCGATGAGTGAAAAATATTTCAAAATTTCAAAATTCTGATAAATTCTGCTACATATTGCGCACTTATTAAGTGATTTGTAGTTCACTTTAACTATGAGAAGGTTACAGCTGGCTTTTTGATAGATAATACGTTCTGTGTGGTATACTTCTATACGTATGTACAATGGTAACAAGGGAACATGTCTACCCCCCAGTGAAATGGATTTGCAATAGATATAGGAACTGGTTAAAGCTTAGTATTGATTGACATATGTGTATATTTTGTAAGAAAATACCAGACGAGATAGGTGCCGTTAGCAGTGACATTCTCGGTGCTCATTGTATTTTCTTCATTTGTACTACGTATTTCAACTTGTAGCACTCCGTACAAAAACATTCCGTCTGGTCTCTCGGCTTAATGTATGTATTATTTTCTACCAAACCCTTTGTTCGTTTTTTAACGGTTTTGTAAAGAAGCCCATGTGGGTGGGACACAGCCAAACGACAATGGTGCTTTGATGTTTGCTTATAGTAGGAGTATATATATAGGTCTGTGAGTGTTAACTTTTTAAGTAGTTGGATATTTAGCTAATAGCAATCATAAAAGAGAGAGAAATATACACATATTTACGTTTCGTTCCGTTTGTCTGTTTATTGAAAAGAAAAAAATAGAGACTATGAGTAAAGATACTGAAGTTCAAGTTCCTAAGATGAAAGTGAAGCAAATAGATGCTTCATTAGATAAGCCATTAGATGCAGATGCTCCACCAACCATATACCAAACTAAATTGACTCCAGAATTAGCTTCTGCTGCATTAAATTTATCTGTGGATTTTTTAAAACAACAACAATCATTATGTAATTATTATTTGATTAAGAGTCCCATCGTTATAATTGTTGATTTATTATTTTTAATAATTTATTTAGGTCCACGTTTAAATTATCCGCCATTAAAAAATTCTAACGATTCTATGGTTTTAACCTTTAATTCAGTTTCAGGTTATTTATATCATATATATATGATGAATAAATTCACTTTCTTATCTGCTGCTTTGTTTACTGTGATGTTAACATCTTTTGTTTTCACTTTGGTTTCAAGATTATCTGATACTTTCTTTAAAACAAAAATTGATCAAATTGTTAAAGGTGATGGTGAAATAATTTTTGGTTTTAAATTACCTGAAATTATTAAAATTAATAAAGATACACCAAATTTACCTGAAAATACTAATATTGTAGTCTATAGAAATACTCCAATTGCTTTAGTCTCAGTAAGTGAAAATCAAGTTTTGTCAACACCAGATTCTTTAACTATGACAATTAGTGCAATTGGTTGTCGTAGAGTTTATGTTAAATCAGGTATTTTAGAAGATTTATTAGATTGGACAATGATTAGAACTAAAGCCATTGGTTCAGGAAAGAATAAATTAGATAAATCAATGAAAGTTTTAATTGAAATTTATTCCTTTGATGATGCAATGAAGAAAATTTTAACTAAGAAAGGTTATTCCTGTATTTCTGTTGGTAAAGCTCAAGAAAATAGATTGTTAAGTGGATTATTTGGTGTTAAAAAAGAACTTTGGGGCGTTCAATTCCATGTAAAGAATCCAGCATTGTAAAAAGAAGAAGTACATAAATCACATTTTTAAATATACATCATATATACTTATCAAATCGACTATTGTATTGTTTTGTTTTTGTTTTTTTTATCTTGAGCATGTGTGCTTTATTTATGTTATTTTTATTTAGTGTGACACTAAGTTGTCGCGCCACACCATGAACTATAATAATATAACAGAAATATACGAATATATATATGTAATTAATAATATAAAGAACGAAAAAGAGAGTAAACGAACTTGAATGAATCATTTTGGGGGCAGGGTATCTTTAGAAAAAAGGAAAAAAATGTCTATAGCAATTCACAAATTCATTTCAATTGTCGTTTCTCTTAATAGAATTGGAATTCGGCTGAACCGGAAGTTACACTGACAGTACAGCCATCTGTACTGGAGAATACACCATCTTCGAAATAACAATCACCGCTTATAGTAGATCCCTCAGTGGCAACAATCTTGACATTGAAGTTAGCAGAAGAAGCATCTTCATTGTTTGGGTTTGGAATTAATGATAGATAAGTAATACCATCAGAAGAACCGGCACCTAGAACTAATGGAGCCCAGTTACCGACATCGGAACCAGAAGAACCCCAGATACAACCATCCTCAACGGCGACACCAGCATTGTTGACATAATATTGAGTGGAAGTTTGCTTACCTTCCCATTGATAATATGTTTCTTCATTGACAACAGATATTTGTTTTGAAGATGAACCAGATTCTAACCAAGTTGGAACAACCATTGCTTCAGAACCTGGATAATCGGTTCTACATAGAGCAATACCACCATTACTGTTAGAGTTTGAAGCAGTAGCGGTGCCTTCGCCCCATTCACATAAGTAATCGGTGTCTGTATTAGTTCTATATAAGAATCCATCTTTACAGACTAAACCACCTAAGGATGCACCACTTTCTGGTTGAGAGGAAGGCCATTGAGTCTTGGACATACCAGCTTGACAAGCGTATGAACAATAACTGCCATCCTCACAAGAAGTAACACTGTTAGCATCAGAATCTTGGATTGAAGACCAACCGGATAAACCTAACCAATCGAGACTGATGACACCGGAACCTGATGGGAATGTAGAACAAGCAATTGTACCATCTTCAAATTTAGAACCAGTAGAAGATCCAGTTAAATCACCAGAGTAATCATCACTTGATGATACACTAGTGGAAGAAGGTGATAAAGTGGTTGTAACTTTTGAAGAACCAGAAGTTGAAGTAGTAGCGCCTGCCAATGTAGCAGTTGCAATAGCTACGGAAGTGGCTTGAGATGCAGAAGCATCTGTACCTGGAATGATCACAGCACCATTTTCATTGACGTATTGAGTGACAGTGACCATTCCTCTCTTTTCAAAATGAACATCAGAATGATGGTCACCTCTTGGAGCAGCAATAGCAACAGAAGCAATTGAAGAAATTGTTAAAGCAGTAGAGAATTTCATATTGTAATTTTAAAAATATTTAATTTTATTTTTTTTTGTTTGTTAATTAATAAGGAATGACTTAGTAGTTGGGATATAAATCTATAATGAATGAATGAATGCACAGAGGGCAATAAACTATTGTTATATTTATTTTATTTATTGAAAAAAATTGGAATAATGTGTATTAACCTCTTTTTAAATTAATTAAAAGAAAACAAGATTAAATAAAAGCAGTATTTAAAACATCTTAAAAATAAGAAACTTGGAGATCTTAAGTCTGTTCTTATATATATCCAAAAAAACATAGTTCTTAGGATCAATTGATGTGTTTCATTTTGATAGTCCTTAAATTTGCCACTTAGATGCAAGGTATCTCTTGTTTCGATACCCTGAATTTTTAAAGAATCTCAAAGAAGTATATGTTACAATTTCCCTGTTTCGATTGAAAAGAGGCAGGGGAGGTCCAGAATTACAGCACTTAATTAGTTTGTTTGAAAAAAAAAGAGATTGATAAACTTACTTTCAAAATCATGAAAGATCAGGATAGAACTTTAAAATTTATTGTAGAAATTTACAGAGAAGAATCGAAACAAACTATTCTGTTGAAGAAATTTAAAAATAATATAATATTAATATTATTAAAGAGACTTTGGTAGTACTCATTTCTTTACTTCTTTTAAGATTATCAATTATTCCGAAATACGTAGTTGTATTAATGGTGGGAAAACATTGTATAAGAAAGGAAAAAGAAAAGTGAATTAAAAACGCCTCCAAATCAGATAACAATAGAAATAGAGGTTAATTTATGAGCATGAAATAGTAAACTCAATATAATAAGTTAAATGTTAATGCTACTGATTCCCCAGAATGGTAAAGTGAAAAGCCCGAAACCAATCTGTGACGACACATATGTGTTTTCTTAATTTGAATTTGAATCCGGAGGTTAACGGTATATACCAAGAAAGTCTCGGCAAATGGTACATTTACATATAAATGACTTGTACGGTAGATATAGACCTTACCTCTCTGTACCATACAATCAAAATTCTCGAGGTTGCATCAAAATATCTTTATAAATTTTAACTTAAGGAACAATTAAAGAAGAAGAAAAATACTTGAAGCACCGCCAAGTTTCACTCATCGTTTTACCTTGTATTAACGGCGATGTGTTGTTCTCTTTCAACTCTGTAAAATTAAGTGGAAATCGAACGTTTTCTACCTGAATAAGAAAAGGCAAATCTATGACATTTTAAATTTCATGAATCCCACTGATAGATGATGAGTTGTCTCTTTAATTAAGTCCTTCACTGAAATTTTTTTACAAATAATTTCCTTATTAGGCTAACATATTGGGTACTGCAATTATAATATAATTTCCTCATCTATCGTCTTTTTTTTCCGTTGAGTGGATGCGCCTCCCTTACTTGGAAAATTTACTTCGGTTTTCGTTTCTTCTTCCTTGATTGTTCTTCTGAGTTACAGAGTTTATCACTTTCTACGTTGCGATGCATTTTTTTTTTAGTTTTTCTTACGTGCGCCTCTTTCTGTGTTTGGTCTCTCTTCATGTGGGATGTTTCTTTCGATCCAACTTTGAACTTTTCTTCTTCTATTGTTTGAAAGTCTAGAACCCCTTTTTCTTATATGTAAATATATATATAAATGTAGGCAGAGAGGGCCTGGCCAAACTTCACAAGGGAAATTCACTTCGAAGAGAGATGACGATGGTTGCTATGGCGTTTCTTTTTTGAGACCGCCTGGAATTGTCTCTCTCTGTGAGTGACATGGTTTGGATACTTCGTAGTGTGGTGTAAGAGTGCAGCATATAGCTAATGAGAATAGAATAAGAGAAGAAGCATTTATAATAAAACGTTTGGTACCCAAATGGAAGGATTATATCAGGGCTTACGAGCCCTAATAATCATGTTTGTCAAATGTGAAACAATGTCCATTTAAATCACTATTGTCTATCTTGCTTTATAAGAAAATCTCACCATTAGGTTGCGTTGAATCATAAACTAATTTAAATAAAGTCTTCGAATATGATATTCTGCAATTTGTAGGGGTAACCTTTTTAAAAAGAATTTAAGTCACGTGCTTGAAAATAATTTTTCTCTGTTTTTCTGCGACGCGTAAAAGTTTCGTGAATTTATCCATTTCAAAATGAATTTTTCATAGGAAATGCTCAATCAAAACAGTAATAAATATTAACAAGAGATGACAACTTGAAATAAAGGGTGTTACTTAAAATGAAAACAAAAGTAATAGTTCAGAATTGTTGATTTATAAGTTGTTATTTGAGTTTGTTGAAATAGCTATTCGATTGATCTTTAGTGAATAAAATAGAATAACGTATATTCATAGAAAACGCAACAAAATAATAAAATTAAAAAATGTCAATTGTATCGTTGTTAGGTATTAAAGTATTAAATAATCCTGCTAAATTTTCAGATTCATACGAGTTTGAAATCACATTCGAATGTTTGGAACCATTGAAGAATGATCTAGAATGGAAATTAACTTATGTGGGTTCATCTCGTTCTTTAGAACATGATCAAGAATTAGATTCTATTCTTGTAGGACCTGTACCAGTGGGAGTGAATAAATTTATCTTTTCTGCAGATCCACCTTCTGCAGAATTGATCCCTGCTAGTGAATTAGTAAGTGTCACTGTGATACTTCTGAGTTGTTCATATGATGGTAGGGAATTTGTTAGAGTTGGATATTATGTGAATAATGAATATGATTCTGAAGAATTACGAGAAAATCCCCCAGCAAAAGTTCAAGTTGATCATATTGTAAGAAATATCTTAGCTGAGAAACCTAGAGTCACGAGGTTTAATATTGTTTGGGATAATGAAAATGAAGGTGATTTTTATCCACCAGAACAACCTGAAGTAGAAGAGGAGGAGGAGGAGGAAGAAGAAGAAGAAGAGGAAGAAGGAGAAGATGAGGACGATGACGAGGAAGAAGAAGAGGAAGAGGCGGAAGATCAAGAAGATGACGACGAAGATGTTGCAGTTGAAGATAATGAAAATGAAAATGCAAAAGCAGCAGTAGATAATCAAGATGAAGATGAGGGTGATGAGGGTGAAGATATAGGAAATAGCGATGAGGAAGATGATGAGGAAGATGACGAAGAAGAAGATAATCCAAAGAAAAAACGTAAAACTGAAGAATCTTCCGCCGTCACTACTAATAAAGAAGTGGAAGAAACTCCAAGTACACCAAAAGATAATGAGGCCTAATATATATAAATGTAGCATATATGTTATACTTTACTTATAATGAATAACCAACCTTTAGTTTTCTCGTGAACGACTTATATAGGTATATTGTGTACCAACTTTGTGTTTTCATGTTTAAGAATGTGGAGTTGTCTATTCTTTCTCTTTGAATTGATGCCCTTCGACGTAAAATAATAATTTGTGAGTCTTCTTACTGTAAGTATAACAGTTTCATAAGAATTTTTCTTATTTTTTAATAGATATTGAAAAGAAGTGAGAGACTTGCTTTCTTACTAAATATAAATTATATCGAACCAATTACTATCAATTTAAAAAATCACCCAACCAAATTATTCATTTATGTCTTGAATCTATTTAAAGTTATTTAAAAATGAGCTTTTCCAATACAATATACTTAATTTATCGTGAGTGGATTAATCAAAAAGGGAATACCTGTGAACGTAATTGACTAAGAGAGAATACCAAAGGTGATTCGGAATTGTGAACGTTTGACTTAATTATAAATATATAATTGTATAATTATACGATTAAAATCTTTTTCGGACTTCATTTGTACTAAATATTCTGAAAAACTTAGTGAGGGTAGAAAGATATCGAACATGAAATATGTTAAACTAAACAATTATAAGTGTATTAAAGAGGGGGACACTACTGTATTCGTAAGGTTACAAATCCAGTACCCCACATCCTTTGGCGTGCTTCACTACAGTTTTAATGCTTATACCTGTTTTAAAGAGAAAATATGAAAGTAACAGTACTTAAATAAACAATATGTGAATTGAACATACAAGATTGAAATTTTAAGTAATTTAGAATTCGAAATTATTTTCTTTAAGTTCAATTAAGTATCCGTGATAGTTTAATGGTCAGAATGGGCGCTTGTCGCGTGCCAGATCGGGGTTCAATTCCCCGTCGCGGAGTTTATTTTTACAAATTTTGAATTTTACAATTACCCGGCTTTTAAGGTTTTTTTTGTTAAATTAATAGTAGGTGAAACAGAGGAAGGGTTTTGTATACTATAATTCGACTATAGATATCACTAATATTTTACTCTTAACGATAAATTGGTTATATTTCGCATTTTTTCTGTTTTTATCTTTTCTGTTTAATTTATATCTTTTCTTTAAGTTATAATATATGGTTTTCAATTATTCGCATTGTCATTGGATGGTCATCGCGAAATGGACATTGCGCTTAAGGGTGGCACTTTAAAGATAGATTATTATATAATAAGTTCAACTACCGATTATACTTGGACATTTGTAGTTTCGTCATAATATTCTTTAGGTTATTTGGGTAAATGTATATGGCACGAACCTACTAAAATAAATTACGCTGCGATCAATTCTATTAGTTTGATAACTGATCTACAAAAAAACACCCCAACTTACCATAACATTGCATATTTGATCAGGTAGTTTAACACATAAGACGTCAGTAATTTAATAACAGGCTTCTTAAAAAAGATGTCAAATAATGACACATTTTCCAACATAAAAAAGACTTTATCTGTTACAGCGTCATCGTTCTTAAACTCGCGTAATGTATCTGATACAATACTTTCATCCAATGGGCCATATGAGACACTTCTTAAGAATACATTAGCAAATGATACTTTTAACGGAAAATCATTATCCAAACTGAAGGGAAAAAAATTAAAATTCCATATTGGAGAGAGTGAAACATTTCAGGATATTTATTCAGCAAGAAATGGTGAGAAATATTTCAATAACGATTATACAGATAAAAGAAATACTTTTCGGATATTGAGCTACATTAACGATGACCTCCTTCATGATATTGGCCAAGTTTCTTCTAGCTCTTCTAATCATAATAGGTTGCTCCGCAATACACCTGATAAAGAAAGTCCGAATGTTGGTTTAAGTAATACAGATAATCCCTCACTATTTGAAGGGTTTAAAGTGACAGTGAACACTAATGCCACATTATACAAGGATATCAACACTGATAATACGAAGTCCGATCCAAAACTATTGGGAGGTAAGGTCGGTAGTAACAGCTTAACATCTATGGCACCAGAACAAAATTCATTCCCAAGTTTAATTGATATAAAGGATTCTACTTCTTTGGCATTTCTCACCAAATCTTTTAATGATTTACTAAAAAACGTGGAAGATTTAGAGATTAAGAAGCAACTTTCAGCTTCTGAGGTTAATGAGTTAGATTCTCAGATAGAACATCTAAAGGTGAGAAGAGAACTGATGTTTAACAGAATAGTGACTCTGGAAGAAAATCAGTTTCTTGCGGAAAATAAACTTAGTTTATTAAAAGATAGAATCGAGACAATAAAAGGATCAGAAAATTTGGTTGATTCTGCTGAAGATACTTATGTAAAGTGTGCCTTATCGGAAGACATAAATTCAGACGTTGAAGCTGTCCAGATGAAAAGAAATAAATTACGACCCAAAATGGGGGCTGCATTTGAGGAGTCTGGTATTGACAAAACTCAATCCTACGTTGAAGATACGTCAGTTCTAGATGATAAAAATCTTACAAAGGAACGTGGCTTCACTCCACTACAGGCTTTTTTTCAACCAAAAAATATGAAGTTCAGAAAAACGCAACCAACACTACAACAATACTATCCGACAGGGACTAAAATTCATACTCTTCAAAAATGTCATGAAAGTAGTATCAATTGTCTTGATTTTGATGTTCCTTTTGGAGTATTATGTTCGACCGGATATAATGACTACACGATTAAGATATGGGATCTCTCTAGATACAAAGAAATGGGAAGATTGGAGGGACATACAGACCTAATTAGCTGTATGGAAATGAATTCCAAATATAGTATGTTGATAACAGGTAGTAAGGATTCGACGCTGAAATTATGGGATATAGATGCAGCTACTCAACCTTATGTTATACGTGATAAGAACGATTCGGACCCATTAGATTTAACCAATGCATCTTGTTGTGTGCATACATTTGAAGCGCATGTTGACGAAGTTACTTGTTTGTCTATAAATTCCAATACTTTAGTAACCGGGTCCCAAGATAGGACTGTGCGAATTTGGGATCTAATGACAGGTAATTGTGTTCAGACTTTGGATATGAATTTCTCTACCATTCCTCTACAGCCTTCATCTACTCCGGATATAGGATTAGGTAGTGGTTCCTCAAATAGTGAATCTATTACTAGCTTTCCTGTCACTGGTGCTTTGCAGGCTTTCGATGTTGCATTGGCCACGGGTACAGTTGATGGATTGGTTAGATTATGGGATTTAAGATCAGGAGAAGTTATTAGGACATTAAAGGGTCATTCTAATGCCATTACGTGCCTAAAGTTTGATACGACAAACATTATAACTGGGTCTGCAGATAAAAGTGTTAAAACATGGGATTTACGGACAGGTGGAATGGTAGATTCATTCACATTTGGTTCATTCATTAGGTCTCTAGATTTTGATAAAAGCAAGATTATTGTCGCCACGGAAGAGAACACTGTAAAAGTTTTTGATAGAAAAGAACAAAAACATTGGTGTTGTGATGATCCCAACGACGAGTTGTCCTTAGTAGAAAGTTTAAAGTACAAGGACGGGTATTTAGTCGAGGGAAGAAATAGCGGAGATGTTAATGTATGGGCTTTGTGACCTATATATTCACATAGATCTATCTCTGTTATAGGTTTTAATATTCCAAATACATATTTAGGGGTTTATAATGTAAATATATATATAGGCCTTAAAGTTTTTGATATTCTACTATTAAATGTATTAATCTTTAAAAGTTAAAGTTTCGATATTGTGAATATGTATGTATGTGGTTATGCAATCGTTTGTCCCAGCTCGGTAGACTTGACCATTAGTTTTACATAAATAAATAAAGTGAAAAATATAAATACGTCCTCTATTTTATCAATGCTACTGGTTTAATTGTTTCTTAAGATCTCTGTATTTTTTATCTAATTCAAGGATATGTTTCTTGTAAAGTTCTGTTACTAATTCGAGTTCGTTAATTTTAGTTTTGAGTCTTATTATCTCTTCCTTGTTTTTTAAAACAACACTTAGTTGTGAATCCTCCTCCTCCAGGGAGTATAAATCTTCTGATTTTTCATGATCATTTTCTAAGTTTATTAGTTCGCTTTTAACTAAGATCTTGTCAATATCCTTAGTCTGTGAAAGTTTATTTGCACTCTCGGATGATTCATTGGTTCCTGGGATAGAAATACTTCGTATATTTCCACTTTCACCAGATCGAACGGGGTAGATTTTATATTGGTCATTGAGTGAAGTAACTTCCGAATTCTGGTCAGAATGTTTATGCAAAGATGGTTCATAATATGAGTCTAACTTGAAGGTATCTTTCAAGGTATTCAAAGATAATGAACCACTCAGGCTAGACGCTATAAGTGGAGAAGCTGTTGAACGGAATTGAGGAGTAAATACAATAGGGGTTGTTGATTCAGTGATGTTTTGGTTGAGTGATTGGTGATCTTTCGAAGATGATGATAATGGTACAGGAACAAATTGGTGTGATCTATGATCAGGTGGTGATCTAAGCTTATCTGTTAAATTATTATTATTTATTTGGTTTTTCTCAATGTCACTAAGTAGTGAGGAAACCCCAGGTAAATGTGCTACAACTTTGTTTTGCGTCGAACTAACTGGTTTGCTAGCATTGCAATCGTTATTTATTGTTGATCTTGGTTTTGGTGTAATTTTCTTTTCTATTTTATCCTTCTGATCAAAGTTAGTTTTTTCAGCAGGTAAAATACTCTCACGTATGCTTCTATCTTCAGTTTTAAGTTTTTTATAGTTATCAGAGGTCGTGTGATTAAGTCTATTTTTCCTTTTCTTTTCGCTTGATTTCGTCACTTTTTTGGACTCCACCTTTGGTAAACCTGAACCATCAGGTTGTTCATGCCCTGGGTTTCCTTTTCTATTTCTTGATTTAATGGTGTCTGTCTTTAGACTGATGGGCCTAGCTCTACCATGAAGTTTCAGAAATAGGCCGCAAGCATTACATAGAACAGCTCCATTTTCATCACGACGCCAGAGGGGTGTTGTTGAGGTTAAACAGTTCTTACAGATTGAAGTTGTACTAACCTGATGAGATTTCTCAGCAGAGCTGAGATTACGAAAAAGCAACTGCGACCCTACCGGTTTCACTTTATTTTCTGTCGATTGGTTGGCTGTCGAATTTACTGGTGCCATTTGTTGTATCTCTGGATTTTCAATTCCCATTCTTTTAAAGATTGGACTTTTAGTGCTGTAAACGAATTTAGTTTGTTCGTTTTGTCCCATACTGTTATTCGTTTTCATACCACTATAATATGTTATTATTGAAGAGTGCGATATATACTACTGACTATCCGCACAGTATTCTCATATGTTGCTTTGTATTGTGACGTTGGCACTTTCTTTCGTACTTTCTTACGTAATCAGAAATGTACATGTAGGGTTGGTCTATCAATAGAAATCCAAAAAGTTGCAGAAAGCTCTCATTTTTTGTAGTAATTCCTGTAGTCTTGACTTGTTTATATTTGCAGTGTCATCGAAATTCGCAGTTTCAGTATTAGCATTTTCACTGCTGCTGAAAAAAAATCGGATTCTGCAGGATTCATCACTAACTACGTGGAATTGACACATTTTAACATCATGGAAAGAAAGACAACCAACATAGCATCTATATGACAATCGTCAAGAAATTGATTAACTAATGATATTTTAATTAATATAATTTATTATAGTACATAAATGTTTATATGATGAAATAATCTAATGCATTCCTTTATTAGTCTAGGTATCTATCGAAAGGTTCACCTAGAACGTTTTCCACCACTTTGACAAGTCCAGTTCTCACTTCATCCTCAATTTCTTCATCATCGTCCTCGAGTAATTCGGCGATAGTTGGGACTAATTGTGGTAACAGTACTAACCAACTTTCACCAACCTTAGAGTAAATCAATTTAATAGATTTAGCAGCCCATAGCTTCTCTTGAGATGTACAGGTAGCTTTCATGTGGTTAATCAATAATTTATTCATAATTTGGTTGTGTTCATCAACACCATTGTTTGCGGCTGCTAATGAACCAATAGCCTTCACCAGATGACGACCTAGGACTCTGTCGACTACGCCTAACTGGTTGATTAATGATTCGCTAATTAACTCAAATCTTGATGTAGCCTTCCAGTATTCATCTTTATCATACTTAAACGACGATGTTAGCGAAATAAACAATAAACGTTGAAGACTGATATCTTTCATTTTTTTGGAAATATATTCTAGTAGAAGGTTGTTAACTGGTTCCAAAATATATGTGAAATAGTTGGTAATGATACCCTTCAAGTTCTCTTGCAACTTTGTGAAAAATTTAAAGAATGCAATATATCTTTCTACTTCAGACATTTTAGTGTTGGTTACACCCTCGCCGTCAAATGCCCATCTAACTACGACTGCAAATAATGGCCTGAAAACCTTATCATTCATTTTCAAAACGTATGAGTTCGCAATTTGGTATACAGAGGCTTCGATACGGCTAATAGTGTTATTATCAAACGCACTAGTAGATCTATACTCAAATAAGGAAAGAAGTAATTTGAAAAATGTTGGTGATTGAAAAGTAGCAGTCTTTTTGTCAGCTGCTTCCACAGTAGCTTCTAACGCACTCATGTATAAAGAAATTGTAACGGAATCATCCAGTGTTGATACCTCAGTTATCCAGGATTTGTATAAAACTTTCAAAACTTCCTTCAAATCAATATTGGAAATTATCAGATCTATTGCTGATAATCTAACAGTTGTCTCTATTTCATCAGCAAAGAATATTATATGCAAAACATCGAATAGGTTAGATAAAACAAAACTTGGCATACTCTTCACCATTGTGGCGAATAGTAACATAATAGATAATTGTAGTTGAGATCTTAAGAACGTTTCCTTGTTGTTCTCAGTTTTCTTGAACAACTCAATAGAAGGTTTGACAATCCTTGGATAATATGCTATTGTCTTAATTCCAAGAACTTGAATACTATTTGTAATAACAGAAAGGGAGGAAATAATAATTTCTACCTTGTCCTGTGAAAGATTTTTGGTACATTCGTCAAGTGATTTATTAATGATTGGTTGACTGATATTTGAACCGAATTTATTGATTAATAATGCAATAGTGTTCAACATAACTTGACTAACAAGAGTTGTCTCAGAACCAGTGGATATTTGTTCTAGTAAATAATTTATTACCTTTTCGGCTGTTGGTGCAACATCTATAGGTTCTAAATCAAACTTGGTTCCAATAACCAATGTAATATGATATCTAATATCGTTATTTTTGCTATTTAACAGTGGTTTAATTGTTTCGATAAAGTCTTCGATAGGTAAGACAGACAGCATATTTTGCAATAAACTAAATAAGGTCGCTTTCAACTCATCGTAGTGTTCGTTCGATTGTTTGGTATCGGAATCAGAATCACTTGAAGTAGAGCTATTCTTGTTAAAAGTATTGATATCATTAATAAATAGTAGTATATCTCTTATGATGTTGCTAAACTCTGATTTTATATCAATAATTTCCTTAGCATCATTGGTGACATCAATTAGTGATGAGTATACTCTGACTCTAAAGCTACCATTTGCAGTGTAATAATCTGAATTATCGTCTTGAATAGTCTTGTTGATGAAATCAAAGGAGTTCTTGACAAACAACGATAATTCATTACTTGGCAAGTTTAAAATACCATTCGAAAACAATGTTTGAGTTTCAAGTTCCTGCTTCTTGTCCTCATTCATTGATGCACTCACCAGTGTTTCGATAATGTTAAAGAAGCTAGAAACCCCTGTTAGTTGTTCCTTGACTTCAAATTTCCCCAGGAAAGCTTTAGCAAATTCAACAACAGTTTTTGCATCCCCCAATTTAAACTCGTTAAGGTAGGTCGAATACTGTTGAGCAATTAGGAAAAAGAAAGGACCTAACGATCTGGATGCACCTAAAGTTTGGACAAGAGTTGAGTACAGTTTGATTCTTCTATGTTTAGGAACATGTTGAAGAGCTGTGGTAAAACTCATCAATAAGAACTCGATTTCGTCTTGTAGATTTTCAGTGCTATTATCTAGCAATGCAGGGACAACGGTAGAAATAGTTTTTTCAACAACTTGAGTTGTAAAACCGTCATCTTGACGGATACTATGCGCACCCATAAAGGTAAAAATTGGCATGACAGAATGCAGGATGGTTTCAGGACTTAATGATGCCAATGCGCTGATTACAAGTAGGAGCTTGTTCTGTAATTGAGGGGATGCTGTGTTTCTGATACCGGATACAACAATATCTGCCCTAACATTTTGTAAACCTGACACACCGTTACTCTTCATAGAAGCGATGGTGTTCAAAATACACGATGCAATCGTTTCCTGAGCATATAGAACTGGAAGATGGCCATCTTGGTCAAGTGTCTCAAGATCGGATAGCAGAGATAATAGCGTAGATAATAGATCAGCAGACCCCTGAACATTTTGTTTATCTAGAGCCTCCAATACTACAGTTAATTTTTTCATATGATTTTCCGCCAAAATAGAAATCTCCTCTTTTTGCAGAGCGGATTTATTTGATGAACTTCTTCTTCTTCTTTTTGAAAAGCCAGCAACTTCAGTATCACTGTTAATTTTATTTTGAGATAAGATAGTGTTAATTAAATCAGCGTTTAAAGGTAGTGCCTGAATAGTTCCGATAGTATCGTAACTTTGATCGGGTTCAATTGTGGTCTCGATAATGCTTTGTAAAATTTGTAATTGAAAAGAAGTTTTTAGAGTATCAAATATTTTAATTAATCTTTCAGTTATTAGTTCAGACAATTGCTCGTGTTCAGATTTCAAAGCATCTATAATGAAGCTAATCATATTCTGATTCTTCTCCTTTTCAGATATTAGATCAACAATCCTTCTTTCAAAATCCTTAAAATTGCACTTATTAGTCTTACATCTAATTTCCCATGATTGTCTATTAGATAGGTACTCTTTCAAAAATGATTCGAAGACTGAAGAATATGCAGTAGTGGATGCCGAATATTTCTTCAGGTTATCTAGAAGAATGATCTTAGCTTGAGGTAATGGGAAATATAGTGCTTGATCAGCCCAAAATAGTAAGTAAATCTTATCATTCTTCTTTGGAATAAAAACATTTGACAAATCCCTGTTTTCAACAATATACTCATCTAAAAATTTATTTAACCAAGTTTCACTATCTTTGGGGGACAACATAGGAACTTTGATATCTTTACCATAGATGTCATTAGCCATGAAGTAATGCTTTGAAGATGGTCTCTTTGATATTTGAGTAAGAACTTTCTTGGCTGTGATCCTTATATTTCTTGAAGAGTCATTCAAAGAACAGATTAGACATGGAACAATTGAGAACACATTAGACTCCTTATCTATGCTATGCAAGTATTTAGAAATGTTGGATAAAGCAATTAATCTTAGAGCAACTGGTGCAGCTGGAGAGATTGAAATCCTTGCTAAAAATGTTATCCTGGCCTCGAGAGTAGTGAAAAATGATGAAAGGAAAAGACCAGGCTGATAGTTTTTACCGACTGCTTCAACAAACAGAGATAATTGTTTAGAAAAGATTTCATCATTTTCAGCTAACAAAGAAAAGTCACCAGTAGTAATGTGTTGAGCGTTTTTATCCAAAAACTCTTTGAAAGATGGAATTTTGCTCTTTTCTCCAACAACTTTTTGGGCTTCAATTTTTGTTACAATATCAGCTGTTTCATTTTGAGTGGAAAATAAAGACGTTGTTAGTCTGATTTCAAATATTTCAGGTGCAATATTTAGAGACTTCAGGCAACTAATAACTAACTTTTCGTTATTTTTCACAAAATATTCAAATAGTTCGATAAGTTGTGATTTATCATCAATGATTTCGGATAGATTAATAAGATCCATGATAATCATTCTAACCTCATATTTTTCAAGTTTAACTTTCTCTAAAATAGCAACAATATTTGACAACTTAAATTGATCATATCTAGTAATAGCTCTGGCGTATGTTGTAATGAATTTATCGCAGGAAGTAATGTCTTCAGCGGACAAAGTCTTGGCAATGTATTCAATATTATATCTGGAATCAAAAAGTGTGTACAGTTTATTTGGTAAGTGATCAATATTACCTTGACCCTTCAGGGTTTGGAACATTTTAAAAATTGTACTTAAGGCAGATTTTTTGGCCTTTTCATCAGATAGGTTAGCCAATATAGTTTCTGTAGCAGCCAAAATAATTACTTTTTTAAGAGGAAGAGCTGTTGCAAAAACTACAAGGATAGTATGAGCAGCTATTTGACAGTCTACGGAAGCAGAGGCTAGTAACTTAGCTGAGATTTCCAAAAGAAGAGGGACTAAAGTATTCAATTTCTCTTCGTTTACTGAATTAAAGGATATCAGGTTAATGAAACAACATGTAATAAAAAGTAACTGGTTGGTATAAGTAGTTTGTTGTTTCAAACATTTATTCAAGTAATTGGCATATAATTTTAGGAAATCATTGTCATTAAATAATTTAACCATGGTTAAATTAGTTGGGGTACTATCATTCTTTACAAAATTAGACAGTGGATTAAATAAAGGAGGTAATTTGACAATATTCAAAATTCTTTGGAAGACAGGTGATTGGTAGTAATTCAAAGTAGATAATAGGAGCATTTCGGCGTTTACAATATGGATCTGAAAACGACGTACCAACCATTCTGTTGCATGAAGTGTTGGTGTTAGGTTCCATCTTGAAGATGCTAATAATAAGTAACCATTAATGGCATTGTCTAGGTTTTTATTTTCCTCCTTGCTTTGGACATTTCTATCAATGCTGATTGACGTCTCAGAAAATAAAGATTTTGTGAAGATTCCGAATCTTGGATCAATATCAATAAGTTCATTTAAAGCTGTTAAAGCATTGTCGAAGATAAAATCATAATCCTGGGTTGCAGCAGTCTTTGGATTATAAATTAATGAGGCCGAATGTAATTTTTGTCTTCTCTTTCTATCAAATGCGACAGTCGAGTTATTAGCAGCAACTTGGGCTAATTGCTCGCTTAGGGACGACATCTTCTGCTTCGTTAGCTTGTTTTGTATTTAATCGTAATATGTTAAAATACAACAAAAACTCGAATATTCCTATTTATGTAGTAATATAGATGCTGAAAATTTATAGATGGTTATACAACTTGAAGCTCATCGCTAAATTTTTTTTTTTCGGTGAAAAAAAAAATTTTCTCTTCGGAATTTACCCTCACCTCAATTTTTTTAAGGTATGTGCTATACAAGTTTAGCTTTGTTGCCACCCTTGACTATTTAAACATTAGGAAACATTTCAATGATCATCTTTATATTTTCAAGTTTTATGTCTTAAGGTTACTTCTTTTATTAACTATAGAATATTTACTGGATATTCATACAACTTTTCGAAAGTATCTCATTGAGCTTTTTGTTTGAGTACAACTAAGCGGAACTATTATATATTAAAGTATTTGTAAGGAGTAATAGTATGAAATTAATTAATGAATGATATTATACTTATAAATAGATATTTGTGTATTCGTAGGTGGTAACAATAAAGATAAAGGGCTATGATGCTTTAGTTTTTATGTCTCTTTATAAACTGAATAAACTCCCAGTCTTACCAAATGGATAAACGAATAATGTTGATGCAAATAAACCAACAGATATACCAATACTAACCTCGATCATAGTAATACCAAAAGACATTGATTTTGTTAAATCGTTATCCGTAATTATAGTGGTTGTATTACCGTTAACGATCTTATTTGCACTTTGCAAACCCGACAGAAGGGAGTTTTGAGATGCTACACCAGATGGAACCTGACAAAAAATGGCAGGTAACATTGCAGATACAGCTAACCCTTTCCAAACTCTGGCATATACATTTCCGAGGACACCAATGACAAAAGCTGCCAATGCGGCGGTAAATTCTGTGGAACTTTCAAAATGTTTTCCTGCAAAATATGTAACAACATATCCTATGCATGCAATTGTTACCATGACGGGTAATTGAGACCATCTTGCTTGATTTAACATTGAGTTACCTATCACAAACGCTGGAACAAACAGAAATCTATACCAAGGGGAGATAGGCTGACCACATGATGTTTCATTGGATGCTCCACTATACATCCAACCAAACAAAGTCGCACCTAAAGTGATACCAAACCCTAAAAATAAAGAATAAATAATGGCGTAAAACATTCTAACAGAGCCGGCAACTAGATTTCTACTTTGTAATTCTAATGAACCACATAAAATGATATAACCTGGTAAAATCAATGCCAAAGAACCTTGTGTGACTGAACCAAAACAGATGTTGGAGTTTGGAATAGAACCAAAAGCTCTACCACAAAAACTAACGACAATTGAAGCGGTAATTTCAAAAACGTTCGAGTATACACTTGATCTTTGAGCAAAAGCGTATTGTAATGCACCGACACACGACCCCATAAAAAAGGTAACAGCAAGATTGACCCAATGGCCACCAAAAGCGTAAGGTGTGACCATGGAAGAGCAAAACCCAAATAAGAAAACACGTAACCAAGGTGGATATAAGTTTGGATCAGAAATGACTTTATCGATTTGAATATTCCCTTCATCAGCGCCCATTTCATCTTTAAGGACTTTTTTGTAAATTGAATGAACTTGATGTAATTTCCATAAATTTAAACCCTGAGAACATCTTACCAATTGAACTTCTGAGGTTCTTGTAGTTGCATCACCAAATGATACAATCATACACCCCGGGATGTATAAAAATTGACCATCGACTTCAAGAACCCTTGAAGTCATGATCATATATTCTTCAAGACGATGGGTTGGTGCACCATATAACATTAAGCCTTTACACATTCTCAAAATAAACCTATGTCTTTGTAATAAATCTGCAATATGAATTGTAATTTTTGCTAACGAAGCTTTCTTTCTTTTCAATTTTTTCCTTAATTTATTAGCACTAATTTTTTTCTTGGTTGCATTCTTATCTTTCTTTGATTGACTCATTTTTTTACTTAATGGTGGTAACAGTTCTTCTGATGAGGATCCTGTTTTTTTATTATTTGGATGTTCAAGTGTATGAGTATCAACATCTGATTTTAAATCATTTGTTGTTAAATCCGATGATGACATTATAGCATCAGTTGTATCACTAATTCCTGAGATTGACGTTGTTGATCTACTATCTTTTAAATCTTCATTTTGATACATTTTTAATAAAGAGCCTAAAACACCACCTTTAACAGTTTTAGGTGGGGCAACATATCCATCTTCTCCCATCAATGCATCGTATTCTTCATCATCATCGGAATCAGAATCTAGACCATTATTATCATCGAAATGAATCATTGCAGGTGCATTAAAATCATCTTTATTTGATTCCTTACCTAGTGATGAATCAGTTGATCTTGTCTCATGTGTTGTGTCAGTATAAGCACTATAAGCATCATCCATATCTGTATCAGTTTCAATATCTGGTAATTTATGATTTGAATGTGAGCCAATAATTTCTCTGGCGGCTTCTCTATAATCAACCATTGGAATATCATTTTCAATATCTTGAACTTTTGGTAAATCATTATCGATGAAACCTGGAGCTAAACCACCTTGAGCAATACTATTAACAATTTTTGATACAAAATTTTCATCATCACTTTCATTTTCTGAATGAATATCTCTTAAGTTTCTCATTCCTGGATGAATTGATCTCCTCATTCTTTTTTTTCTTCTTCTAATTGAAGAATTATCATCATTTGATGGTGGATTGATTTGATCACTATTTGATCTAGTTCTAAAAAAATTTTTAATGGATGCAATTGAATTAGTTTCACTATTTTTTTGATTTGATGTTGTTGGTTCGTCAAATCTAACATTTTTAGGTTTATGAATTTGAGTATTAGTATCATCTGAATGAAGTGAGTTTATACCATCACTATCACTAATTGTGTTATTACTTATAACTTCTTGATTATTTGAAGAATCAATATTTTCATTACTATCATTTCGAGACATTTTTCTCGATACTGAATTAGCACTAGACATTATCAAAAGAGGTGAAACAAAAAATATATATATATAATAATAAATCTAATGAAGAGAGATTTAAAAATAAAAATAAAGTACTTTATCTTATTAAATTAATCATCGAATTTTTTAAAGAAAGAAAAAGATATATTTATAAATTTTGCATTCGATTGATTTTGAATCTCGAGTATTATAAAATTTCTATAATTACTCTTTTTTCTGTTTATCTTGAGAATTTTTGCTAATCCGTTTATCTATATATATAGTTATAAATTAATATCTATTAAACAATGGAATGATTCGTCAATATTCTATTCCTTTTATATTATTTAAACCTTATTCTGTTTACATTTTTTTTTTCAGTTCCTTTACCAGATTGTTCTCTCTCTCTCTCTGTTTAAGAACTGGAAGGAGAGAAAAGATCCGCCTAATGAAAATTTTAGGCCCAGTGCACAGTACTCTCAAACAGAACAAATAAGTTTGAAAGAGTGATTCCAATACGTACTAATAAAAGTCCGTACAACAAGCGAGCCCTGCCAAAAAATAAAAATAAAAATGACGAATTAATCTTTCGATGAATTTTAAAGAATATATATGTTATCGGTGGTAACACATAAAAATATATTAGAATATGAAAAGAGGCAAAGGTTAGAGATGATTGTTACATCACTCTAACTAATATTTTAAATATAATATGTCACAAATATAAAATTATATATATATTTATATATATGTAAAGTGATTATTGCAAAAAATGGGACAAATAGAACTGCTTGAGTCTGTGCACTATTTCACCGATGTTGGGTCAAAAACTAAATATGTATTATTTATCAAGTAAGGGTCTCGATATGCAGTGTATTGTTTTTAGTGGGCTTCATTGGGGGGGGACCTTAATTAAGAATATCTTTCTTTGTCCCAAAAAAAATAGATTTGTATACGTTGTTGTTACGTCATATTCTTATGTTTTTTCCCCAATCGAGAATTCTTCTTATTGCTGGATGGGCGTCTCTAGAAGAGAAAACGCGTAGAGAAGGGGAGAATAGAGGGTCAGATTTCAACAAGAGAGAAAAATAAGACTGGCGAGATCATTGTGCACGGGGAGGGGCACTTGAATTGTTCAAAACAACGCCGTACGATGATTCCAGACAATAACAAACGAGAACACTTACACTTCCTAAATAGGTAAAAAATTGAATTTTTATTTTGGAAAGAGGGGAGAAGAGACATATTTCGAGATAAAACTTCGGCGGCAAAAAGTACAAACAACCTAATGATGGTGGTGCTATATATATATAAGGTGGTATACGTTATAACCTTAGTTCTATTGGAGAATATATAAATGTTGAGTAAATAATAAAATATCTTAATTGATTAATCTCAACCCAATACCAAAGATGATATAGTATTAGTATTATCATGTTCGAGAAAGAGGGCCAAATAGATCGATAGATTTAAAAAGGATATATTAATTATATAGTTAAGCCTGCCATGTCTTGTAGTGTCCTTAGTACTTTCCTACATATATAAATAACGCTATGGATCAATACGGTTTATAATATATGCAATACTGTCAAGAATATATGGATATTGATGCATCCCCTTCTGACTTGATCTTATTAACAATTAGTACTGATGTTACTTTTTGTTGTTTTTTTGTATGGCTAGGGAGAGGAGGAAGGGGGGAAGTATCGTTAATATTCGTTTTTGTGATACCTTTTCAATTAAAAATAAAAGATGAAGAGGAAGAAAAAATAGGGAAGTCCGATTTTCTTGATGGAGAACATTTTAAACTTTCACACGTTTTAGATTGTTTTCTTTTTCTTAGATTCTTTACAGCTTATATTCAATTTAAGTTACACTCTATTTTGATCTTAAAACAATATGTATCTTTAAATAAATAGATAGATAGATAGATAGATATATATATATATATATATATATTGGCAATTTAATTTGGTTCGATTTCATTTCCTCTTTTTATTTTAAAAAAAAGGGAAGAAAGAAATACCAAGTTTTAGTTGTTTCCTAATAGAAAGAACCCAAAATTAAATATTTATATATACTTAAAAGAGAGAG